>CABHPP010000338.1:0-12112 GCA_902168425.1 Peromyscus attwateri | reverse complement strand
GCTTGGAAATATTTGGGGATGTAATAAGTTATTTTAAGAAGTCTCCCTACAGATTTTGAGTTGGTCCTTTTGCTTGTTGACACTAGAGGGTTAATATTTGGTTTTATTCCTTTAAATGTAGCTCTTATAAGACAGTTGACTACAGAATCTGAAGTGTAGGTTCATTTTTGCTCTTATTAAAATAACAAAGAGAGACTAGAAGGGATTCAAAAATACAAATACAACCTGAGTACTGTGGAGAGCAGAGGGAGAGTGAAGGAGAATTGTAACCAGATGTGGAGTGTGAGAGAGCTGGGCACAGCCTGGAATGTCTTCCCCACCCCTCCTGCTTCTCTCAGCCTCCCATCTGGGTATTTTCTTACAGAAAAAAAGTGACATTTCTTGGTCTCAAAACATGAAATCTGACCCTGGTGAAATCAGCAGGTGGGGATTTTTTTTTTTGAAAAGATACAGGGTACTTCATAGAACAGCAGAGAAAGTTAAGAAACCAGATTTGCAAAATGACAAGTGTCCAGGGAAGCTAGGCAGCTAGAACCATAGCAGAGGCCATAAGTAAGGGATGCACTGGCTTAAGGCATGAGGATGAATGACCATTGACTCCTGATCCACCTGATATCACTACATAACATACTTCATTGTTAGTAGTTGTCAATTTGTCTTTTCCACTGTAGACTCAAAATTATCCTCAATTATTTTTTAAAAAATATTTACTTATTATGTACACAGTGTTCTGCCTGCATGTGTGCCTGCATGACAGAACAGGGCATGAGATCCCATTATAGATGGTTGTGAGCCACCATGTGGTTGCTGGGAATTGAACTCAGGACCTTTGGAAGAGCAACCAGAGCTCTTAACCACTGAGCCATCTCTCCATCCCTCCTCAATTCTTTATAATGCTTTCCCAGAACATTTCTGAGTGGAAGCATTAGTTGGTGGAGGCTGAGTGTCCTTCTGCATTGATCACAGAGGGCACATGTAGATGTTTCCTCAGGCTCTGTTATCTGGTGTAAGTAGGCACTAGATTCTCCTGACAGAGAAACAGGTGTGGATGTGGAAAGCCACACACTAGCTCTGCCTTAAAATCCTTCAGATCTCTGAATTCATCTTCTGAGGGAGGCTACTCCTGATCTTCAGAAACCCAGGTCAGGTGCCTCCATATCAAATTTTCACACAAACCTGTACTTCTCTTTGGAGGAGTGATCATAGACACACTTGACTGCTAGAATTAACTCCATGCCTCTTTGTGATAGATGGTTGGCATGAGATTTTGCATGTCAGAGAGTATAGATTTCAGGTCTGTACACACATGAGTGCTACATTTACTCAGGGATTCTCCAGAGATAAGATTTTCTTCCTTGTCCTGCTCCATCCAGGACTAAAGTGGAGGCCAGCCTCAATTTTTACCATCTCTCTGAGAGGAAAGTCTGTTCATTTAATTAATTCAGGGTTTATCTTCTTTATCTATTGGCTCATGAGAGTGGTGAGGGAGGTGACATGATGCCATCTCTAACTATCCTATCTAGGTTCCACACATGAAACTAAGGCTCTAGATTTCCAAAGATTGACATACATTCACAGGCTGCCTGTAGCCTTTATTTATAATTTCAGATTTTTGGCTTGCTTACCTCCTAATCGCCATGTTACAACTGTTTCTCTCTCATATAAACTATATGGTGAAGTAATAATCTACATATATATCACATATATTTGCTGTTTTGAGACAGGATTTCTCTGTGTAACAGACCTAGCTATCCTGGAACTCACTTTGTAGACCAGGCTGACTTCAAACTTACAGAGATCTGCCTGCCTCTGTCTCTGGGGTGCTGGGATTAAAGGTGTAAGCTACCATGCCCAGTTGGTATATGTATTTTAAGTTGTACTGCACTAAGATTTTAATAAAAGAAACTTGAGGAGGAGAATATATGTAATTCTACTTTCTGTTCAGTTTTTCTGAAACCTAAAACTATTTAAAAAAGACTAAGGGATCGGAGAGATAGCTCAATGGTTAAGAGCACTTGCAACTCTTGCAGAAGATCCAGGTTTCATCCCAAGCACCTACATGAAGGTTTACAACCATCAGTAACTCCAGTTCCTGGAACTTATGCCTTCTTCAGACTTTTGAGGACACCAGGCATGCACATGGTGCACATACATACATTTAGGCAAAACACTCATACACCTACAGTATACATAAAAACAACTAAAATTATTAAATAGAGATTTTCTGGTGAATATTCATCTCATTATATATTTTGGACAATGGGCCATGGATATGATATGGGACAGTCCTTATTCTTTTGGCCTAGATGGGTTTGCTGAGACCCCCTATCAGAGCATATTTCTTAAATTCCTATCTTTTTTTTTTTTCTTGAAAGATGTCTTTTTTATTCATAAATCCAGAACATGTGTTGTCGGAGGGAGTTGGTCACATTTAGTGTCTGACATTTCTAAGACCCGTGTTTGTGGCTCCTGGTACTTTCAACTTTGTGTTTTTAAAAAGTTAAAAAAAATCTATCTTATTTGTATGAGTGTTTTGCCTATGTGTGTGTCAGTGTATTACGTGCATGCCTGCTGCCTGCAAAGGTCAGAGAGGCTATCAGATCATTGGAACTGGAGTTATAGATAGTTGGTGGTGAACTTCTATATAGGCACTGGGAATGGAACCTGGCTTCTCTGCAAGCCTCTTAACCACTGAGCCATCACTCTAGTCCTCAAGTTTGTATTTTTATGCAAAGGGATTCTGACAATGAAACACTTTCACCCACATCATCCTAATTTACTCAGTTTTTGGAGACTAGTACTTGAAAAGATAAACATGAAGCCACTCCGCATTCTCAACTGAAAGAAGCTATTGAGTCTAACCCAAATCGGCAAATATTATTCATTTTCTTCTGTGAACATCTTACTTAAATGCTTCACTAAAGCCACTAGTGCAGGGTTCCCACCACAGGCCTCAATTTGTTTATAGGCTTTAGCTTCAAGCTCTCTCAGAGTGTATCGAGTATATTCAAAAGAACCTACATCCTCCAGGTACTGCACACAGTATTTTTTAATATCTGTATTTTCTGTTCTTTGGCGCAGGATATTCTGTACTTGGGTGCTTTCTGGCCTTGACCAGATGGCATGAATAGTGGGGAATGAGAACTTCCCTTCTGTCAGGTCTTCACAGAAACTTTTGTTTTCACTGTATTCTTTGGAGTGTAAATTGGCATAATCATCTCTAATCTGGAAGAAGAGCCCAAGTGTATCAAGCAGTGGCTTTAGATCTTCTTTGTAATCAGAGAACAACTGCATGAGACCCACTGCTAGTCCAAACAATCCACCTGTCTTCTGCAACACCATGGCTTTGTATTCTTCTTCAGTGGGACAGGTGTAGGTGTCCCTCCAGTAAATATCTAGGCCTTATCCCTGATGGAGTTCCAAAAGCTGGCGTGTGAAAAGCTTTACAGCATCTGGGTGATCAAGTGTTAAGACTTTCTCCAGGCCAAGGAAATAGACATAATTGGCAGAATTGATGACAGATGGGATTCCATAGATGCTATGTGCCACTGGAAAACCACGTCGGAGCTTTGAATTGTCTTCAATATCATCAATGAGTAGGCTGGCGTTATGCAACATTTCAGTTACTTCAATGATAATCTGTAGTTTGTCTTCTGGAACTTTCAGCCAGTGATTAAATGCCTGTGAAAGTCTGGTTCTCACCTGTTTACCTGGTAATTGAAGTAAGTACCTATAGGGCTCTAGAAGAATTCTTTCAGCTTTCTCTTGAGTCTTCTCCATGTTTTATAAATTTCAAAGCTGACGGTTCCACGATGATCTCAGACTTCAAGCTGCCGGTCGGACACTAGCAGTACCCACATCAATTTCTCACTTTATAGTTCAGACCTCGGCTCTTCCCGAGGCCTCCTTGGAGCCCTCCCCCTACTTCACCACAGAAATCTCCGCCCTCCTCAGCGGCCAGCGACGCCGCATTACTGGGTGCAAGAAAATACGCCATCCCTGGCACACTAAATTCCTATCTCTTACACGGCAACTTTACAAATCTCAATGGGCATCTAGGGAGGACACTGCTTGAGCCTACACAATGGCTGCACCTGTGAATGCTGATGTTATATTCTAGATCATCACCTTATTGATGGTAGACCAGCCTTTTTTTTTCCTCACTGCTATTTACAGGAACCATTCTTCCAGGCCCTACTTGGAAAGGATACTTACGTTTCTTAAACTAGGAGGCTAGAGAGTTTTCTGGTGAAACTGACAAGTCTTAAATGCTTTGGATCCCTTGAAGTGGTTGTATAGATACTCTTCATCTAAAGCCATGCTTGTCCAAGCACGAGCCCAGCTCAGCAGCATTAACACCGCCCACAATCTTAATAGATATGCAACTTCTCCAGCACTTGGGAAGCTGAGGCAGGAACACCTCAAGTTAAGTGGCAGCATGGGCTATATTACTATATATAGTAATATAGAAGATTAAGCTCTTAATCTTCAATCTTTTGGTCTAGTAAATGAACAGCAGTGGACTAAATCTCAGCCCTTTGTACTCATGATCTTCATTCTGATTCTGGCTAAAGTTTGAAAATCATTCATCAGGACTGTTGAGATGGCTCACTGGGTAAAAGTGCTTGCCATCAAGGTTGACACCCAGAGTCTGATCCCTGGAACCCACATGGGTGAAGGAGAGAACCAGTTCTTATAAATTGTCCTCTGACCTCAGTACATGTGTGTGTCCCTCCCCCAATAAATGAAATTCAATAAATAAGCCACTGATTTGTCTATCAGTTGAGCACTTGTTTTGATTATATTGGAGTTGTGGATCCTGAAAACATAGTGTTCAATGTCCTTTAGCCATTTTAAATCAAATAAAAATAAAAATGTAATATTGAGAATGGCGTAATAGTTAACACATCTTTTGAAGCTAAAGAACTTTATGTCTAGCTCTTATTGACTGGAAAACTGTAGAGCTGTTTCTAACCATTTCCTGGAGTACATGCTTACATGCTTTGTCTGGTTGTATCATTGGCCCAAAGCAATAAAACTTGGTCAGTGTCTAATTCATATTGGAGCTGTCTTTCTGTAAATCCCTGGCGAAGAGAAGGGCAAGGCAGGTGAGCTATAAACCTCAGCAGTTGACAGAAGGAGGGAGATGGAGGAGAGAGAGAGAGAGAGAGAGAGAGAGAGAGAGAGAGAGAGAGAGAGTCAGAGAGTGCCAGAGAGAGCCAGAGAGACAAGCCAGAGACAGAGAGAGACAGAGACAGAGAGTGACACACAGACACAGACACAGACACACACACAGACACACACACACACACAGACACACAGACACACACAGACACACAGACACACAGACACACACACAGACACACACACACACACACACACAGACACACACACACACACACACACACACACACACACACGAGAGAGAGAGAGAGAGAGAGAGAGAGAGAGAGAGAGAGAGAGCGAGCGAGAGAGAGCGAGAGAGAGCTCTATGCCTTTAGCGAAGGAGAGTGATAAGCAGCCATATGCCAATAGGATTGGAGGGCTTCACAGAAAGAGTGAAAAAGTCCAGAGTACCAGGGAAAGCCCTGAATGTCCCCCAGGAGCGCTGTGTTCTGCTCCCACAAACAGGGCGCAGGAAAGGAAGGAGAGCCCATGTCATTAGCATGCAATTCGCATTGTGTCTGTTTAAATGCACTAGGCCTCTTGTTTTGTTGTTTAGAATGAGGATAGAGCCCCTGTGACTCTACTGGGGCTTGTTACACCCAGTTTCCTTCTATTTTCGAGTGAAAGCTTTAGCTCTGAATTGCGGCTCCCATTCTAAAGCTGCTGTGCATTTGATGGTAATGTCTCTCCTTCTCGTTGCTCTGCTTTAGACTTTTTCAAACAGGTTTTGACAATATACAATTGGTGAAATAAAAGATAGGCTACAGAAGTAGAAGGGGCATAGACGTCAGAGAAGGCAATCTATAGACCAGGTGGATAACAGCACTAGTTTCCCAACTGTGTGACTTTATTAGTGACCACTTTCACCAATGTCTCCCAAATGCAGAGCCTACTGCAAGGATCAGAGTGTAAACAGTTTATTGGGATGCGCGGAAAAAACACCAATAGTGTTTGAAATGCCAATGGTGGCTGAAACTTATTCCAAAGAGAACACACATAGACACACACACACACACACACACACACACACACACACACACAGACACACACAGACACACACACACACACACACACACACACACACACACACACAGATAAACCCCCGCACGAGTATTAAATAATTAAACAGTGCAGACTGGAGTATGTAAGAACCATCTCTCAAGAGTCTTTAGCTAGGGCTGTTCCCTACTGTCCATGTTCCTGTGCAGCACTATGGGCCTGGCTGGGGCTCTGGCAGACCTGCATTTCAAGTGTCTGAGAAAACCTTCAGACATAAAGATGGAGATGAGATAGCTGGTCTTTTGCCAGAACCCCGAGTCAAGCAAATCCCACAGATGTGGGAAAGTCATTGCCATCACCTGGTGTAGCTTTTTGTTAACTCCCAAACTAGGATCCCCATGAAGGAGGAGAGCTTTGTCTGCTTGGACCCCTAGCACCTCAACAGTGCCTGCCCTAAAATCAACACATAGGAAAAAGTTAGTGAAAAACTGATACACACACACACACACACACACACACACACACACACACACAGTAGCTCTCTTGCCTCCAATTTCCACAGGAACCAGCCCAGAAAGCCAAACAACAACCCACACAGCAACTGGTCCACAGCAGTCAGGGTTTGGTCAGGGACTGCCATCATCCCTCAGTTTTACTTTTGCTTTTATTTGGACCAACCAGCAAAAGCTAGACGTGCCCCTTAAATCAGTCATATGGTATGCCCTGCTTCTAGTTAGCTCACATTGACGACCTCCATTCAAGACAGTCCCGGAGTGGGTTCTTTATTCACCTGAAAGTTTCCACATTCCTCTGCTTGAGTCTTTACCAAAACAAGAGACGGAGGCGGCTGAATCACTTGAAAGCTCTAAATAAGCCTCTGCTTGTTCTCATTTGGTGGTCTTTGTTACGTAACCCTTTCTCTTCCTCTTTGTAAAATGAATGAATGTGATGATCTCCCAGGAAGGTGATCATTAGCTGATCCTGGATTTGTAAACGGTGATGTGAGAGACAAGCTATGTGTGCTATTTCATGCATGGCATCTGCCTGTCTGGGGAACTGGAGAAACACTTGTAAGTGGGACAAGCAGATAGGATGCTCATCTTTCTCTATAGAATCTTAGAATTGTTGAGAGGGACCCATGTCCCCAGTCCTTCTCTGCCTGTGCACCTCTCTATGGATCTATACTGAGGTGCTCAATCTGAATCTCTGCCTTTCTTTATACTACTGGGGACACCAGAGTTCTGTCTTAATACTCACATTATAAAGTACATGTTCTGAAGACAGACCATATCCCTAGACCAAAGGAATGTTTGTGGAGAGCTGAAATCAGGAGAGCTGATTTCAGGTGTGGAAACAGAGCAGGGGCATGAGATACTCACACTCACACACACGCACGCACGTACGCACGCACACACACGCCGATGAGCGAGTCTAGGAGGTGGAAGTTTTATTTATGTTTTTCTTAAAAATTTTTATTAGCATTTATTAATTGTACAAAACAAAAATTGTGGGTTTTGTTATGACATTTCATACATGTGTAAAATGTACTTTGATCACCTTTGGTTCCCTGTTATCATATCCTGATCCCCTCCAACTGTTCCCCCTCCTGTCTCCAAGCCTTCCTTCTACTTTCAAGAATTATCTCTAATTTTTCTTTTTAATTATTATTGTTATACACATACATACATATAAATATATAAATACAACCTAATGAATCTATTTAGAGTATATATATGTTTTTAGGGCTGACCACTTGGTATTGCAAAACCAATTAAGGGGCATGTCCCTGGGGAAGACTGATTTTCTCTCAGCAGTAATAAATTGACTTTAGCTCTTTATCTAGAGGTGGGGTCTTGTGCGGTTTTCCCCATCCATGTTGCCATGTCAACCGGTATCGTCTTAAAACATTCTTTTGTATTTCAGAGCATTGTTGGTTCACAGGTACACCACTGATCATTTTCCCATGTCCATGCATTTGTTCTTTTCAGAATGTCATATAGTTGGAGTTGTGCTCTCTAGTCTCTTCAAGTTGGCTTCTTTCAGTTAATAATGTACATGTGAGCCTTTTATATTGTACATAATAATGTACAAATAAGTCCTACAACTCATTTTTCTTAACACTGAATATCTCACTGGATGTACAGGTACCCATTCATTTAACTTTGCACTCATTGTTCGTTTGGAAGAGCTGTTTGCATATCTTGTTCTTTATCAGATACATTATTCACCAATATTCGCTTCCAGTATCTGGCTTACGTTTCTAGTCTCAGTTAATTAAAGCATTATTTTAATTATTTGAGACAGATATCACCATGTGGCCTAAGCTGGTATTGAGCTGCAGGACTCAAGTGATCTACCCCCTGCCTCCTGTATAACTGAGATGTGTGTGTTTTACATTTTCCCATATTGCATATGTTTCTTTATTGCATATAATTTTAATATACATAAACAGCATTGTGATTTATTTCTCACCATCTTTATTTTCTCACTGTGTAGGGTATCTCTAAGCTGTATTGCCTGTGACTATTCCTAACTATTGCAAAGTCTCCACAACAAATGATCTGCTAACTTCCTCAAAGGTGGACTCCTATTTTTCCCATTTCCTATTACCAAAAATAATAGCATGAAGTGTTTTCGCATACGTCCTCCTGTGCACATGGGAGGCAATACATCTGAGTCATATACACCTGGGCCAGAATTGATGGGTCCTGTGCACACTTAGCATTATGCTTCCTAAGCAATGTCTTTGTGTTTTCTAGACCAGCTACAGTGCACAAGTATTCTTCCTCATTAACATGCATCCCTCTCCAGCTTTTAAACTTTTGCCGGTCTCACAGGTGTAGGAAGACATATCACTGGTTCCTGTGTTTAGTGATCTGAGAACCTCTTCATGGGCTGGGCAGCACTACAGGCTTCCTCTGTAAACTGGGTTCTCCGTGCATTGCCTATTTATTCTGATCATGATTGTGATTTTCATCATTTATCACATATGGGGGGGTTTGGATATTAAAATGTTTCCCCATTTATTATGTTTTTCTTAGAGTGGCTTACATTACTATCAAATCTATCACTGATGTTCTTTGCTACGTGAATTCTGTAACTTTTTTATAATTAAAATTAATCATTATTGTTTTTTCTTTATGGCTTCTTACCTTAAGACAAACATTTTCCTTTATATTTTATTCTAACTCGAGTCAAATTACAGTGAAGGAGGCACATTTCTTGGAGGAAAGAGAGGAAAAATAAATGAGTAGAGGAGCGGAAATGACTGTCTTAACATCTGTTACATCTTTCTAGGCGTGTTAGAAAGCTAAAAACTATGCTTCCCAGATTATCTTGAACCTAATTGCAAAAATAATTGGTTTCTGTTAATTAAAAGCATTTGTGTGGTATCTGGAAGGTGAGAGTACAAATGTAATCACAATGACCTAGTGCTTGAAAAAGGTTACTGGGCCTTGCTTAGTAGTTCAGTAGGTTTGGAATGAACCTGAAAATTGCACATGTAACAAGTTTTCAGGTGACATATATCCTAGGGTTCTGTCATTTATTTTGGTCTCCCAGGTATGAGAAGGATTCTCCATGGAAACATCGAGAGCTCCCTGATTTCAGATCACAGCCATTGGAGAATTATATGAGGGCTCCTTACTAGTCATCCTAAACCAATGAGCACATATAGGATGGTTAATATTGACCATCAACTTGACAGGGTCTGGAGTCACTCAGGAGATTAGCCTCTGGGCCTGTCTGTGAGGGAGTTTCCAGATTAGTTGGGATGACCCACTTTAAATGTGAGCAGTACCATTCTCACTTTTACATTCACGTCCCTAAACAACACAGATTCCACATCTGAATAAAACTTGTGATATTGCCTTTTGGAAATTAGCTTATTTTGATTAACATGATTCGATTTTATTTTCTGTCTATTTTATCTTTAAGTGATATAATTTTAGTTTTCTTAAGGGCTGAATGATATTCCAGTGTGTCTACAGTCAAATTTTCTTTATCTATCTGTTAATGGATATTGTGATGGTTAATTGACTGGATTTCGAATCAACCAAGGGACACACACCTAGGTATACCTATGAAGAAATCAAGAGAGGTTGAGGAGGGAAGGCCCACCCTGAATGTTGTAACTTCATGGACTGGAGTTTTATGCTAAATAGAAAGAGGAAAATGAGGCAGCCAGCTCCGTACTCGCATTCATCCTCTTCTGCTGCCTGACTGCAGATGATGATCGTGTGGGGATGTGCACACATGAGAGCAGAGCCTGCAGAGTTCAGAAGAAGGTGCTAGATCCCCTGGAACTGGAGCTGTAGGCAGTTGTGAGCCATAAGGGTGCTGAGTGCTGAACTCAGGTCCTTTGCAAGAACAGTACACAGCCTTAACTGTTGGGCAGACTCTGCAGCACCTCTGGACTCTTTTTGAGCCAGTGCTATCAGTTTCTAATACTTTTTGACTGTCTGATAAGAAGGAAGTTCTGATTCGTTCATCTCATGCTTTTCACTTCAGACCTAGAGCCAACCAGTTCTTTAGAAATTTGCTTTCTTTAGTGAGGAAACAAAAGTTCAGAAACACAAAGTAGGTTCTAGACGGATTGTTGCTTCTGGAGTCATCATTGTTTTTAGATCTTTTCTGACAGAACTGGGAAATTTAGGACCACAGAGTTCTCAAATCATCACTGCTTTCTTTCCATAAAAATGTCCAATAACTTTACCAGGATATATTTTGTTGTTCATTTTGGGGTAATTTTCTTATGTGATATATGATTTTTCTTGTTTTTGTTCTTGTTTTCTTCTTCCTTTCCCTTCTTCTCCTTTCACCACTATTAGAGCATAACTATATAATATATATATATGTGTGTGTGTGTACACATGTATATGTGTATGTGTGTGTGTTTGCTGAATTTATCTTTCATCTTGTGTTCTGTTCTCTTTGTCTGGAATTCTTCACTGAGGCTCCTACTTTTATTTGTTCTCCTTTGCCCAGTTTCTGTATTTACTGTTTTCCCATAAAAATCTCATTTCATTTTTAGTTTTTCTTTTTTTATATACATATATATTTGGATATATATAATAAAGAAAAGCAGGCTATCAACCTGAGAGCGGGGAACATGGCAGGGGTCGGAGGGAGGGTGCTTGGGAGGAGCTGGAAGAAGGGTGAAAAGGGGGGGACTATTTCAATAAAAATATTTTAAAAATACTAAATAGTATTTCAACAATTATTTTAACTATCAATAGCACTAATTTTTTTAATACATTTCTTCATTATTTCAAGTAAACATGATTTGTTCCATATCTTATATTTTGCATACATACTCACTTCAGGAATTGGGAATAAAACATGTGAATGTTTAAAAGAGAAAGGCGCCTCATAGACTAAGATATCTAAATACTGGGTCCCTGGCTGTCGGTGTTCTTTGGGGAGTATTTTGGAGGAGCAGTGTTACTGCAGGGAGTACTCAGTGGGGGCTGGTCTTGAGAGTTTGTAGCCTCACCCCACTTGCAGTGTTCTCTGTCCCCTTCCTGGTTGTGGTTAAAGATGTGATCTCTCACAGTTGTGAATATGGCTGAGCAAGTATTTGTGGAGTTGGATGTTGAGTCTTTTGAGCACATGCCAAAGAATGGTATAGCTGGGTCATACGGTACATTTATTTTTAGCTTTTGAGGACTTTTTTCACACTGATTTCCAGTGTCCAACCCAGTTTGCAACCACAGCAACAGTGAAGTAGGTTCCTATCCCCCACATCCTTTCCAGCAATTGATGTTGGCTGTTCTATTGGTCTTAGCTGTTCTGACAGGGCTAAAATGAAGCTTCAAAGTTGTTGTCATTTGTGTTTTCCTAATTGCTAAGGATCCTAAGCATGTTTGAGATATTGTAAGCCACTTTCCTTTTAAAGAAATCTATTCATATAGGTATGAATATGTGATATATAATCTTTAAATATTAA
>CABHPP010000337.1:25476-57346 GCA_902168425.1 Peromyscus attwateri | reverse complement strand
TCTCGGGGTTAGGGGATGTGATAGAAATGCCCCATTTATGACTATATAGCACCCAACCCCTTATTCTCTGTACCTTGACCAACTGAGTCTCTGTGTTAAATGCCATCTGTAGCAAATAGAAAGGGTTTAGGTAGATACAATGGAAATGCATTCTACTCATGAATGAAATTCTCCAAAAAGAGAAAGACTTTTAATTCTTCCTTGTTGGTGATGATTATTGTTGTGGCTGATAAACTCTATAAGGTAAAGAGATTTATATTTTGGACAGCAATAATTTGGGTTTCAATGTGTTCAGTAAGTAGATATGGAAACATGTTTTCATAGGTTCCTTCAATCACAAAGTTATTTCCAGGCAGTCATTTTGGGCTATGTGATATTATATACACAGGAACACCTCACTGAGCAAAATGTTCCAAATCATAGCCTCAAAGATCTCATGTGACATGTATCATTCATGCCTATGGTTGGAGCAAATATTGCTATAAATGAGTTCACTTTCAATGGGAAACAGAAATTATATGTGTGAAGTCCAGGGCACTTCCCTTCTCACCATGGGATATAATCAAAACCATTTGACACTTGAGAACTAAAGCTCTCCCATAAACATCTTCCTCCAGGATGTAGCCCAGAGAGCTCTGTCTCGGACCAGATACTATAAAAGCTTTTCTTCAAAATAGTCTCATATGAAACCCTGAAAGTTCGCTTTACAACCTACCTAAATCTCCTTGTGTATATCCCAAGTTCACCCAATAAAAACTTTAGTATAGTCATCCTTTAGCCCCCCATGCCAGCAATTGAGCTGGTGGGACTCCCTTCAATCAGTACCATCTATTTCTCTGCCTAACAAAAATAGGCTATTGTTTCCTGCTAGATTTTTTTTTCAGCTAAGTCACTGCTGTGTGTTTTCTGGGTAGCACATATAATCCAACAGAGAGAGGCAAGCTGTCTGCATGGAAATAACTCGTGGTTCAGCATATGGTCACTGGCCTGCACAGAAGCTGGCTTCAGCTTCGCAATCATCCCATTCATTGGTCTGAGCTAAACTTCTGATGGGAAAATGTAATGAGGCTGTCCGAGCCCCTGACACTCCCCAAACAACTGCTGACACTCCCCAAACAACTGCTGCCTCTCAGAAACTGGGAGAAGAGAGGTGCCTTCAGAACCACTCCAGTGTTTTTGCATAGGCTTCTATGCATTTTAATCCCCCAGAATCCATTTTTATCCATTTAAATGTCATGTAGGGGAATGATCACAATGTTTGTGGCTTGGCATACCTGCCTTTTATCTAGGTGTCCAGTCCTGCTTGGTGATTTGATCAGAGACTTTCTTACACTGGTAGCTTCGCCTATATAAAATGGAAAGTTATTCATGCTGTTGATACTTAAGATCAGAGGAAAACTACTATTTCTAGGTCTTCGCACAGGGTAGGTGTTCAAGAGCCATATTAATGGCTCAAGAAATCATCATTTCTATGCCCCTTGATTTCTGAACTGGAGAAGGTTCAAAAGCCTGACCCACTTACAATGGAGTTGTCTTTAACCTGCCTCATAACAGACTGAGTGACAAGCTCAATGAGAATAGAAATAGCTTCTAGCGTATTACTATCAGATAATCTCATAGCTTAATTTCATAAATGTGTGGAACATGTTTCGATGAAGGCTCTTATGATAATCTGATGAAAATAGATAGAGGTGAACACTGCTAATTAAAATGGACGGGCAGCACAGACTAGCAATTCCTCCGAAGGGTGTTCCCTGCAGAACTTTACTGGTTCTCTTCAACTCTGTGAAGCTTCATTGGAAAACCAATAATCATTTTTATTTTATTAAATGTAAAAGATAAAAGTAGAGTAGATGTATGACATTTCCAAGGTTACATAGGACTAGAATCCAGATGCCCAGCCCTGAGGCAAAAATCATATATGTCATTCACTGCACAGATGCCAGACAATTGGGCTAGGCACTGGGTCAAGATTTTCCAAGGACTAAACGTGGTAAAGTCATCCAGCTCTGAAACAGGCGAAAGGATGTAGGAGTCAAGTGATTCCACGACCAATTAATTACAATATGAAACAGAGGAAACTCTGATGTGGGGGATACAAAACAGTGGAGAAAAATGGAAAAAGGGATAAGCTGGGCTTTGGTGGAACATGATGATGCCACATCCTAGAGCCACTGTTTTCAAAGGCAACATTTAAGGAACAGAAGGAGAAAACATAGCGAGAACATACCAAGAATGATGCACAAAGACATGGGATAAGGAAAACATCTCCTAGGAATACTGGACAGATCAACCTTGCTGGGACAAAGTGACACAAGGAGGAAGGGCGAGAAATAACAATTTTGCTTTAATTTTCATCAGCATTGTGCAGTCCTGAACTCCTGGCCAATGGCTTAGCCTTGATCCTGCAGTCGGAAACCAATCGCTGAAAGATTATGAAGTCCTTGGTGAAATGTTGGAAGCTGTGTTTCAGGGCATTCAGCTGATACCCATGTGGAATAAAACAGACATTTAACAACCCAAAGATTTTTTTTTTATAACTTTGTGACTTATCTAAATGCTTGCTTTCTCTGGAGCTAAATCACCAGTATACTGTTTAGACTTTGTGTTCCAACTACCAACAAATCATCAATTACCCCCTCTTTCAGTAAGTGGAAGAGAAAAGCTACTATTCATTAGCTGTTCTAATGGGAGAGAAAGACTACCATTTATGGCCTGATTAATAGCTAACGACTATTTATTCTTTGTGTCTGTGGGCTCTCAATCTAGGAGATAAGGTTCCAGCTTTCAGATAATGAAAGTAGCTGTTAAGCACCATGTCCACAGTCACAGAGTCCAACTCTAGTCTGGTGAGTTTAAAATTCGTGCCTCTGTGCTCTGTAGAAGTTTTCAAACCATCTGAGCAGAGTGGACATGGAAGAGTCCCACCTTTAAATCCCCCTGGGAACTTTCATTAACTCCTGGGAAATTAGCAGAAAGGTCAAAAGAAAAGAAAGACATAGCAGTGGTTCTCAACCTGTGGGTTGCAGCCTTTCAGAGTTCAACCAACTCTTTCACAGGAGTCACATAGGAAATATCCTGCATATAAGATATTTACATTATAATTCATGACAGTAGTAAAACTACAGATATGAAGTAGCAACAAAATAACTTTATAGTTGGGCATCACCACAACATGAGGAACTGTATTAAAAGGTTGCAGCATTAAGGCGGCTAAGAACCACTGAGATAGAGCCAATGACAGAGGAGGCACAGGAAAACAGAATAAATGTCCTGGGAGAATCAAACAACAAGACCAGTACCTAAGTGGCAGATATTTCCCAACGTTCTTTGTTAGTAGAATCTGGACCACAGGGCCTTCTCCTAACATGGTCTGACTTACAGTTTGAGTTAGTCTGTTCAAATAAACAGGGAATGCAAATGGAGAGAAAATTGATTTGAACTTAATCCCCTCAAAAGACAAACATACACTCACGATCCCTTATTTTCTCATCTCACACATCTCATCTGCAAACAAGAAATTCATGTATATAAATAACTCTAAGCACTGAAATGTAAAATTCTTCCCCGCATATATAATATTCTCATTACATTAACATGGGATTTTCACAGGAGCAGGGACTACGTATTGTATGGCCTAAATCCAAATACCAGCTCCCATGCTTCACAGTTAGGTTATGTTGGGTTTACTACACAGTCTCTATAGTCTTGAATTTCTACCTATAAGCTAGGATGCTAGAAGTGTTCACCTCACAGAACTCAATTAAATGAGTTATATATAAAAGTAACTAACAGTGACCAGCATAGAGGACACACTACTTAAACCCAGCACCTTTTCCTTATCCATAGGACAAATATTTCATGGCACCCAGTTCATGTCAGAAACTACAAATAGTGCCAAACACTATATATTATGTTTTTTTCTATATACATAACTATGGAAGAGATTAATTAATTATTGAGCACACTAAGTTATAAACAAAAAAGCTACATACAAATAGAATAATTATCATAATACATTGTAAAAGTTGTTTAAAATATGTTTTATTTCTGGAATATACCAATTAATATTTTCACAGCCTTTTGAATACAGGTTGCTAAAACCTTACCAAAGTAAATCCAGGTGAAAAGAAACAATTGTTCTTGCTATTATTCTGTTATCATTACTATTACTTCTGATGATGTTTATTGCCCTTATTTTATTAATGGTTTTGTATTCTTTATGTCAGAACACTGCTTTATAAATCATGCACTAAGTTTGGTTTGTTGAAGGAGTGCCTGGATTAATGAAAATTCTACAACAGCACCTTGTACAAGATTAAATCCTGCCTGTCGGGTCCTAGGCGAGCTCAGCGTTCAGGGAACTAGTAATTTCTGGTGTTCAAAATGCAGTGGGACCAGAACAAAGTAGAAAATAAATCATCACTACTAGAGTGGGTTGGGGGGTAACACAAGGCAGAGAGCATTTGTCACATGGCCTACAAATCCTAAATAGTTATTCTTTGAGGACAGTCTAGAAGTCACTGCGATGCCTAGAAACAGAAGGAATTTTACAACCTCATTGACTCAATTCTTTCATTTTTCACGCAAAGTGACACAACACGGTTTTTGTTCACTGAGAATAGTTTGAATTAGCTTGGCAACTTTCAAATAGGATTTCTGGCATCACTTCTTTCTTAAAAGACCACTGGACTGAATTACCTGGTCTTGACTTCTGCTCATATAATATCGACTGAGGCTCAAACCAGAATTATAATGATGAATATTTATTCTTTACACAAATATGAATATTTCTGTGTACAATCTAATTGAGTATCTAAGGAAGGTCTACTCAGCAGCTATCAGTGTATGAACACCAAAGAATAGCAGCTATATAAGTTGAAGAAAATTAAGAAATTTTCCTGTGTAGGCACGGCATAAGTCATATTAATTCATAATGTAGCAAGAGATTCAAGCCTAAAAACACTTGAGAATATTTTTACTGCCATAGTTCAATAGATTGCTATCTGTGTTTCTTCATAATTGAGAGGCTTGTCCTGGTTTGGGTTCACCTTAGTGTGGCTCCAATATCTCATTCTGATAAAGCTTTCACTGATTGCTTCTTAATGAGGCTTTCCTGCATTTGCCTAATGAAAGGGCCTTGCAAAGTCTATGAGTTCTGCTCCACTTGTCAAATGTGACCAGAAGATTTCGAACTTCAAGAGAGAAAAGAGCAAGATCCGCAAGTAGGATTTGGGGAACGTTTCAAAGGGAGGCGTTCTGGCTCTGTAGAGTAGAAACTTCAGAGACTGCGCACACCCAGTACCTCCCCAGGGTCTTTGTTCACTTGTGAGACAGTGACCATGAAGCAGTGAGATGAAGTGGGAGGGCTCCAGCAGAGGCTACACCTCAGCACTCTGAACTAGATGTGATTCGTGTAGACCTCAAATGACACTGTGTGCTAAAAGGTAGTTTAGTGATCAAAGATCTCTATGGACCCCGAAGAACACTACTGATTTCACATGATATTGGCCTGAAACTCTTCGAGTCCCCTCAAGAAAACCAGTAGAAAGTCACAACCAGGACCCTAGTCCTTTGGTCTCACTGAAGATCTCTACTTCTTGGCCACTGCATTGTAGAAATTCTATCCATTCAACCTTCAATTCCATGGCATTTGCTCTATAGGTTGTCTCCTCTCTATGAGATTCTTAGAGTATATCCTGTTTTATTTAGCCTCAATCCATGATACCTCTCTCCTCTCCACTCCCCTTTAGCCCATGTCCATTCTAATCATATTTTTCTGGTTTTGTTTTCTAGTGATGTCATTTAAAACATGATAAACTATTCATTTATTCATTCAATTTAATGTTTTTGAAATATCAATGAATTCGTGTAAGCCAACCAACCTTCATCGATTTCTTAGTAGCTGTGAATTAGTAAAATGAAGAGTTTATACCTGTACCCAGATTGATCTCAAGACCAACTGAACCCAGCACCATTCACTCACAGCCTGTTTTCACGCTGACTCCAGCCAACACCTATCAGATCCCTCCAATTTGTGGAATTCTTCCACTTTCCACTGCATTACCAGTCTGTCAAAACAACAGTAAAATATTTCCAATCTTAAAGTTAGTTACTCCGCACTATGACCAGGAAACTACACGGTTCATAAAAGCAAATATCTTCCCCTTGTATCCTCAGGTTTATTCTCTCCTTTTGTTTGGTCTTCCTGCATTTTGCTGGTGAATAAGCTCACCCACCTGTCCAGCTACTTTGCTAGCATCCTGGTCTGGTCTAACCACCACCTGGCTCAGCCCTGAGAATTCCCTGTCCCCTGTGGCTCTCTCTGATGAATGAGTCATGCAGTCTGGATCCTTCCCTCACCCCATATAACTCCAGATCTTTCTTCATCACCTTTATGTAAAGCTCTGCCCTAAATAGAAATTATCCATTTACCTCCCAACAGATCCCATGAAAACAATTACAGACTGCTTGCATTAAACAGGAGAGTCAGCCACACTGGTTTTCACTATGTCGCCAGGGCTTAGATTAACAGTGGGATAACCCTTTTTTAGTACAAGCCAGAATATGAGTCACTATATGAATAATGATGTTCTCATAGCAAAACTTTACATGCTGACATTTATAGGTTAACAACTTAATAAAAGTGGTTGTTAATGGTCAAAAGTCAGAACCAAGAGACTTTAACATTAACATATTTGCCTACTCCAAGACCAGTAGGACTTAGAAAGTCCTATTTACCTACCTCATTAAAGTGCATGAGCATTTGAAGGGCTGCCAGACAACCCAGGCTAAGTGCCAAGCAGGCGGGAAGCAAAAATATCAAACAGGTCAAACCTGCCTGGTTAGCTTGTGACTTTTGAAAAACTCCAAGGCTGGTGGTCAAAATACCGATCCTCCAATGCAGTTCCCACACCATTCCTTATCAGTATACTGGAGACCAGTTAAAAGCAACTTATCACTTATTTCAAGGAAGGAACTGCTTACTTTTAGAAGATAACTTTGATATACAAGAAGAAACATGATCTGTGTAATGTCACAAAATCAGTGTGTGGCAAAGAACAACTAAAATTCAAGTCACTTGTCTTCCCATTGATTTTGTGTGCATGTGTGTGTGCGCGCGCGCAGTGATGGATTCCAGGTTCCTGAGCATGCCAGGGGTGTGCAATAGCCCTTCAAACACTCTTGTCTGATACCCCACCTAACATCGCAGCAAGATCATGATTTGAAATAGACATCTTAAATATTCCATCAAGGAGGAGAACAAAATAAATTACTTAATAACCGGTGAAATGATAAAGAATATAAATATGTTACGCACAACTATAAAAAATATAAAATAATAAATAGGCATTATATAAATGTGGATTAATAGTTTTAAAAAATCAACTCATTATAAAGGTAAGTAGGAATAGATATAGACAATAAGTCAGGGTATATCATGTTTCCAGTTGGTAACTGCTTATTTCTCAGATAAGCAGGCAGGAAACCTACTCAACATGAAACCTTTCTAATTAAATCCTAGTCCAATTGGTTAATCATTGTGAATAGTCACACCTACCAATTTTCTTTTCATGAGAAATGTTTCAAGTGGTTAGCTGTTTCCTATACTACCAGATACAGTCGGACTTCTTAACAATTTAGAATAGATCTACAACTTATATTTAAAAATCCACCATCCCTGTTCTCAAAGGCCTGTCGGGTTTTCAGGGAGGTAGACAGAAACTGGCTCATCCCTGATTATGCTAGTCACCACATGAAGAGCATTGTGTATACACAGCAATGACTGAACACATGAGTAGGTGACAGGAAGGCAAAAACAAAGACTTAGCTATGACTCATCTTTAACATCTCCAAAGCAAAAACTCATGAAGACAGACCCCTCCCCGCAAAGCATCCGTAAATGCGAAAAAGGATCCTGAATGCATCAGGTGGTGGGGATCACCCCCAGTGGACTTAAGGAGGTAATCTGACTAGTAACAACATCCTGCTGACACAGAGAGGCTTTGTCAGTTTCCTCATTTTGATTCTTTTCCCTAAACTTTGAGGAGGATGGAGGGAGGGGTGACCTGACCATGGTTATGGGACTGAAGAAGGATGTGGGCTCTCCAGTTGGCAATCTTGATGTGGGGGTTGACTCAGGACATGCAGTGACTCTGTGCTCAGGATTGTCCCACAGCCTGATAAAATGGAAAGGACAACAGACTCTGAGCCAAGAACAGCTCTTCCACAACAGTGGTCCTTTGACTTGCAGCACGTGTTCATGCATTTCCAAGTTTCAGATTGCATACTGAGGAAAGCTGTCTCCCTCACTGAAGGCAAGCTGTGATCAGGAATTGGCAGCATCTCCCACCCTGTGGGCACACAGCCACTTAAGGGCTACCATGTCCCCTTCTGTCACAACTGCATCCACATGTTCTCTGCCAGTCTGAATACACTCTGTCCCCTGAAGACCATGTTCATGACAGCCACGGCACACAAACAAAGCTCTAAGCCTGCCATTTCACAACCAAAGCTGAAGGACAATTTGTCAAACTCCTGTAGGACTAGGCATAAACTCTGAACTGAAAGCTCCCGGGAGCCTTCTTAACATCTCTCATTCTTCCCATGAAGAGCCTCATCACCAGAGCTTGTCTGCCTAAAAGTGTGGATGCACACATGCAGCAGCAGCAGCACCCCAGCACCCTACACCCCTACTTCATTCTGGTCCTTCAAATCACAACAGTTTTTAAAATTGACCATTTTATGTATTGCTTAGCTTTTGTCTAAAATACTGGCTAGTATTTTGGACACAACATGTAATTTGATCACAACTGGTATTTTGAAAACTTGTTGCTTACTGTCCATGTCATTAACTATCAAATGTTCTTTAGTCATGGACTTTCTCCATATGTGAAACTCTCTTCCTTCACTAGGTGACAAATCTTTAAGGGAAGGAACTAGTTATTAAATACATTTACATCATCCAGTGGATGTATGAAGTGATGTCTAGAGGAAAGAAAAGGCAACATTGCTACATAATCCAGGATACTTTTAAATATGGCATGTATTTAAACATTTTATGCAAATGAATGAATATATAGATTTCTTCACATACGGCCTCTTGACTAAAATGTACTCTTAGGTCATAATAGCATTGCTTCTCAGTTCTTAGTTCAGCGCCTTGCCATCTAGATGAGCAAACAGCCTCAGAGGAAAGGGGGGAAATGAAGATGACCATTTACATTAGTGTCTGATTGACAAGCAGGTGTCAAGCCCACCATCCTGGTCAGTTCCCAGCACTGTATAGAGTGACATGGACAACAGACTGGAAACGCAATTAGAACAAACAGAAGAGATGGGGAATTTCTGTGCTGACTGCTCACACACCTCCTCTGCCTTGCCTCACTTTGAAGTTTTGCAACAATAAGGCTGATGAAGGAATCCTTTCATTCTCCCCAGGCCTCTGGAAGCTCTACCATCATAACACCTCCCACAATCTGTGCCTTTTCAGAATCCGGCTAAGGAAAGCAAACACATACACATGCCCCCTAGGGTTCTCCATCACTGTGTGGGCCTTTTATTTCACAGTCCTCTGGAAAATGTTATTTGTGAAGCTTAAAATATGTGAGCTTTGCAGGGGAGGCAGCCTGCGATTCAGAGAAAATAACACACCAGGACAAGCCACGTGGCATTGTTTCTTCTGGGACACATTTTGTTCTGGGAAAGTGTCCTAATGGCCTCTGATTTCAATGTTACTGTGTATCACCACCTCGTGCCTGGGAAAACACAATGGCATTTTATATGATGATATTGTAGTGAAATAATAGCTCTCCTGTACCACAAGGAGCTGATTGACGTGCAGCATCTATTGGAAATAGTGAGCTTTGAATGCCTAACCTTTCAAACAGCTCTCTATATAGCACTGGTGTCATGGCAGGGGGAGGGGAAATACCACGAACCAAGGTGTGATACATATTTTAGCACAGCATTAATTGCTTGTTTGTTGAAAGAAGCCAGGGAAAGTGTGCCTTGTTAGGCAGACAGTAATACAGGCATCTGTGGCAAACAAAACACAAGCTTCAGTCTCAAAGACTTGGCACCAGCAGGGAGTTCAGGAGAGAGATTGAGATACACAGGTTCCCTTGGGATAATTCACTTGGCATCTCTGGCTTTCAGTTTCCTAATTTTTCTAGTGTTGTTGCTATTCATTTGCTTGTTTCTTAAAGCAAACTCTCCCTATATAGCCCAGGCTAACTTGGAACTGGAGCTCTGTTTGTCTCGGCATCCCAAGCTTGGGATTATAGGCATGTACCAATGTGCCTGACTTTAATTATTTTAAATACAGCTAGTCACATCTACTTTATTATATCACTTGTCTTCCTTTGGTAGACAGTTAGTGGTTCTGCTTATTGTGGTCCTAATCATAAAGCAAGTGATGTTCTTATGAGCAGTGAAAGGAAAAGTATTGGCTCAGGACCCCCAAGACCAAATTATCAACTCAAAGGACATTTATTTGCCCCAGAGGGAAATGAGATAACAACAGGAGATAGAGGATGGGAGAAAAGGGGAAGGGAACATGAGAAAGGGGGAAAGACTATATGTCCCAGAGTGGGACAAAGGACTGCCTCTGGATAGAGAGGAGACAGATGGTGACCCACAGGCAAATGGTGGTTTATAAAGGTAAATGAGAAGCCCTGTTGTCTTAGCAAGGGTTTCTATTGCTGTGAAGAGACACCATGAAGACAGCAACTCTTATAAAGGAAAACAATTTATTGGGGTGGCTTGCTCAGAGTTCAGAGGTTCAGTTCTTTATCATCATGGTGGGACATGGTGCTGGAGAAGTAGCCGAGAGTCCTACACCTTGCAGGCAACAGGAAATGGTCTGTCTCAATGGGCATGGTTTGAGCATATATGAGACCACAAAGCCCACCTCTGCAGTGACACACTTCCTCCAACAAGGCCATACCTTCTCTAACAAGACTACCCTCCTAATAGTGCCACTCCCTTTGAGGGTCATTTTCTTTTAAACCACCATACCTGTGTTAAAATGAGGTATTTAATTTTAATTGGTAATGTTAATTAGGTGAGACAAAGGGGGCTTTTGATTGCTGAATTTCAATACTTCGATCGCTAGACCTTGGTTCAGTCTCAGGAGGAGGAAGTGGCCAAATAAGTGTATAGAACTTGGTGGCTAGCTTTAGGAACGTAATCTAATAGTTTTTAGCAAGGCAGAGGGAATGGGTGAGAAGGGCAAGGCTTGCCAGAGCCATGCTTGACATGCTAGAGCTGGCTAGAGTCCCTTCAAGCAGCATTATAGAAGGCAGCTGGCCAACATCTCTTCCACTCCAGCAGAAGTCAGAGCACCGGACACCTTGCATTTCCTGCCCTAAGATTTGCGGATAAGCTACATGTAGAGGATGAGAATCCACTGAGTTGGTAGATCCAAGAACATTCATGAACTAGTGTACCCAGTTCCTTAGCTGATAAGAAATCTTGTTTTCAGTTCCTTAAGACCATACACCTAACTATTGGCCATCATCAAAAACACAAGTTTTTACCTTAGTTTCCATTTTGATTTCCTGATAATAACTTTAACAAATGGGCATGTGCTGTGTGATTAAAAAAAAAAATGAGCCAGGCATGGTGGTTACAGGGCAGGAGTACAAGAATTGCAAGTTTGAGGCTTTCCTGGAATATAGCAGTGACCTCCAGATCACCCTGAATGACATGATGAGAATTGTCTCAGAACAAAACTAACACCAACACAATAACAGCAAAAATCCACATATTTATTAGCAGATATTGTTTTAAGTCATAAAGCTGATGCATTACCACTGAGCTAAATCCAGGAGGCTTCTAGAAATTATTTGCATTTTACATTCTCTGGAACATTTGTATTTCTTGGCTCATGGTCCCTTTCCTCCATTCTCAAAATTAAAAAGATTACCTCTTGTTCTGACCCTCCTCTCTTGCCATCACATGTTCCTTTTAAGTATTCTTATGATTTTTATTGGGCCAGTTCAGATAATCCAGGAAAATCTCATTATTTCATGGTCAGTTGATTAGCAATCTTCACATCTACCACATGAATTCCCTTTCTGTTGTGCATAACTGATTATACATTCCTAGTTTCTAAGGATTAGGATATGGAAAAATTCCAGGAGACTATTATTCTCGCTATTGTCATTTGGTTTTAGATAGTTTTCCAAAATAATAAACAATTTCAAAAAAACAAGTTTTCCCTCCAGGAAGAAGGTAATCTATGTGTTTTCTCTGAGTGCCTATGAAGTACATAGGCCCTTTACATCAATGGGTACAGTCAACCCACAGATCAAGGCTCTTTATTTTGCTGGTAGAGGAACCTGCTTACCTCCCCCTGCATATTTATTTGCCCTTCCATGCAGCTTCATTTCATCACACATAAGTCAGATTTCCTATGGATAAAAAAGAAGGTTCTATGCACGAAGAAAAATCAGTCTGTAGCTGGAGAAGTGAAAAATATAATTTTGAAAAGGTGACACATCACTTCTTACATGTGTTGATCAGTTCATATTTAGCATTCCTTCAACTAAACATTTCTTGCTTATGGGCTGTATTGTTGAATTCTTACAGAGCCCCAGGTGGAAGTATTACTCATAGGTTGAAGAGAAGGGGAAGGACATATTTTGAGAAGCAAGAGAATTTTGAAGACTTCTCGTTTCAGCCTAGTTTACTTCTTTAAAACTGCAAGTAGTATACCATGTCACAAACTGTCCCCAGGACTGTGTGTTGAAAACTGAAGTTCTAAAGAATTTTTAAAGCAACATACTTAATGCACCTCAAGATCTGTGCCTTCTAAATTAGTGCTCTTAAAGGAGAAAAGTACTCATTTGGAAAGGTCAGCATAGGAGTCATTTGGAATGCAGAGCCCTTTACCACCCTGGGTGTGGCACACTTTTGGCATGGCCATCCTCTTATTGGGGTGCACACAATTCACACTGGGTTTTCTGTAGTTGTTTGTAAATGGTCTTTGGAGTTCCTTTTTTATAGGGGAGAGTGAGCAACACAAAAGGACCTATGTAAATGCATTTTCACAATCTCTTGCTTGTGGCTTTCATTACTTCAAAGACCGGCAAAGATTTACTGGGAACAGAACAACAAGCTACCCCTTTCTGTTAAATAACAGTAGAATGAATGGCTTCGGAAGTTCTCTGAGAACTCACTTATTTAGCAACGACCTGATTATGCTCTATGTATGTGCCAAATGTCTTATTCAATGAGCAAAAATGTTTGAGGTCCTCTTTGAGAATCAAACTTGAGTTGTTGCATGGATGTATCACTCAGGGGACTCAATCGCTCCAGCTCTCGGGTCAACCTCTGTAAAATGGGGACAGCGAGGATTAGTGCAGCAAATACAACCCCTCAAAGAAATGATGGACCAGCAGCACTCCTGAAACACCAGGCAAAAAAGCGTCCAAAGAGGAATTACTGATTGGATTGCCATACAGCATGAGGAGTAAGAATATTATTTTCCACCCAGGCACAGTATGCTTCAATCTAAAAGAACCAACAATCCCTGTGCTCTCTTCCTTTAAGAACAGGACACAGAAGTGGTAGGTTGCACAGTGGAACATTTAAAGGAGAAGAAAAGATGAGGGACTTTGCAGATGGTGGGGGAATTATACCCAAAATAATAATATAAGCTAAGATTTATAATTAACTTAAACATGTGTATGTAGGTTGTACATATATGGGTATGTGCGCTTTCATGTGTGTGTGGGGCGTGTGTGTGTGTGTGTGTGTGTGTGTGTGTGTGTGTGAGAGAGAGAGAGGGGGGGGGGAGAGAATGTATATGTAAATAAAGGACAGAGATAGACTATTTGACCATGCTCAACCTTTTATACTGAGGCAGTTTTCCACTTGAAGGCAGACTTCACCTAGTACTCTAGTCCAGCCAGCCAGCTTGTTCCAGGGACCCATGTCTTCACATCCTAGGCACTGGGATAATATATGGGCCAGCACACTCACCTTATATTTATGTAAGTACTGAGGATCCTCCTACTTAGGCAGCAAGCACTTTGCCCAATGAAAAAAAATCTCCCCAGCCTTAAGTTATATAACTAATAATATAAATTAACATTAATTTTTTTAAAAAAAGCTTTCTATATGCAAGGCACCATTCTATATGTTCCTTTCAGAATTAACTCATTTAATTTTTGTTAATTTAAAATGTAATTATAATTACATTATCATTATTTACCCTCTTCCCATTTCGCTTATCTATGCCCTCCCATGTACTCCTTTATACCATCTCAAATTCATGATCTCTTTTCCTTAATTTTATATATATATAAAAAACCTTAATTTTACAAATTTATAGTACATATTAATATATTATGTAAACATATATGTATATATTATACGCTACTATATAATATATTGCATGTCAATTGCTATATTAAATATGTATACATAATTAGGAACATTTATATATTTCTAAATATATAATTACAACCTTCTCAATCTGTATGTTTATATATGTGTGTGTGTATATATATATACATACATATATATATATATATGATTTCAGAGCTGATAACTTAGTATTGGATAACAAATTGGGAGGCACTTTAATAAAGCAGCATAACTCCTAACTCATTCTAAATACATACCCACAGAAAACTGCAGCTTTCATTCCTCATCAAAGAGACTTCTTTTTGCAATAGACAGAGATCATTACAGGAAACGACAACAGATTAAAATACAGATGATCAGGCCAGGTGTGGGGATGCATATCTTTAATCTCAGTACTTGGGAGTGAAAAGCAGGAGTTAAAGGCCAGCCTGACCTACATAGCAAGTTCCAAACCAACAAGCTACAAGCCAGTCAAGGATGCACAGTGAGACCCTGCCTCAAGGAAACAAAACAAACAACAATGAAAACCAGAATTCAGATGACTTCATTGCTAACCCTCACAACACAATGTAAGATCATCATCACTCATTTGCCCATTTTATGAGAAACAGAAGCTTAGGGAGGTCATATACTGACTCAATGTGGACAGCGCTGAAGTTAACCATATTGGGTCCATTTGGAGCAGCACGTTTGAGTTCCAGAATATGACACTCAGTCATGATCTGCAAGGTGTGAGTGCAGCCATGACTCAAGTGGGTAGAGAGAAGCAGGCGGAGAACCAAGAGGACTTAGAGTAACAGGAAAGCAAGACCAAGCAGAACTGAACAATACAAAACCTGAAATGGAAGGAATTTCCTTATAACCTTCATTTATGCCTACATTAGGGAAATAATCAGAAAAAAATTACTTTGAGGTAGAATTTGTTCTTTATACAATCCGAACTGTTGTTGCACAACAAGATCAATTTTAAAGATTCTTATTTTAATATTTTGAGCGTGTTTAGATAGTGAGAAAAGAGAACAGCAGTGCGAATTATATCTTTGTATTGATGAGAACTCAAAGAAACTTTACCTAAGTATGTGCAAGTAACAAATGCTTTGCTTTGCAAAGTAGAGTGTTCACACATCCAGAAAGGCGGGAACAAAGTTGATCCACACCCACAAAAGTGTAGATTGAGCTGTAGGGTTTGAAGGGGTGTGACTGGCTTGAGAATGAACAGGTGTGACACTGAGGAGGAAAAGAGTCGGTCACAAGGAGGACAGTGTTGAGAGTCCATGAAGATGGGCCTCTCAGATATGACACATTGAGGATACAGCATGCACATGGAGAGAAAGGAAACCTGATTTTTTTTATTTGCTCTAGAACTACTTGTAATGAACTCGAGCTACTGTATTCTCCCTATAATTAAATTTATATATTTAGTTTGACAGAATGCTTAATAAGCTCAATTTTATATTGTTTGCGCTGTTACAAATTAAAACCCAATCACTGGTCCAAATCTTATTAAGCTTGTTTTCAGACACACAGATGCCCTAAGGCAGAATCAACGAACAAAGATTGCCTTCTACTCCTGGGTGAGTGAGGAGAGAGCAGACACAGGACATGAACACTTAGCACAAGCAGGACCGTGGGTCGATTTTATCTACATCTCAAAGGATAGATGACTGCGGCTCCATATTAATTGCAATGAAAATGACCAAGTTGCGTGATAAGACTTCATAATCCCGAAACAGTTCCTCTGCCATGTCCTGAAAGTCCTTAGCTGAAAGAATTTCCAGAAATCATTTTATGTGAGTGCCTGACAGACAATCCATGAGAAAGGTCTTTGAAGCCAGGCAGCTCTGGACTGGGAGCTGAGCTCCTCCACTGGCTCACCCTGTAACCTGGGGTGAGTTACTGAACTTTTTGAAATGCCGTTTCCTCATTGGTAAAATGAGGTTAACAGTCCTTCTCCTAAAAGGTTGGTCTGAGAGTTAAACGGCGCACTGCAAACTGCTTACTTTAGAAGCAGACACTCAAGTCACTTGTCTTCCAGAGAGACAGCAGAGTGACCCAGAGATACACAGACTCTACATTAGCAGCCCCCAAAGCAGAATAGACATGAAGCCTGTTGATGTGCCCAAGAAAGGGTCCAAAGGGGACATCATGTGTGAAATAGGTTTATCTGTTCTACAACACTCTTGTTTTTAATATTTTTCTTGTTCTGCTAACCTGAGATAAAGGCCCTGACTTCGCTGAAACCTAGAGCCACATCTGCTGTTCATAATGACATCTATTGCTATAATCACTCACAACGTATTACCTAATTAAATAAGACTAAAATAATTGTCTACAGACAATAATGGTTTGCTACTGACTCATTCTAGAAGATCTGAAAAGTACATACAAACACACATGCACAAACACACAAGCACATGCACATACACACATTTTCAACTTCACACAAGAGGAGAAATGTGTGAATGTGTTTTCTGGAAGAATTGTCATTATTTGTAGAGGATGAATTACAAGGGCTTCAGGCAGATCAAATAGCCTGAGCCAATGGAAGCGGGACCAATCTCAGTTTCATTAAGGAGCACGTGGTCCCATTGGCACAGCCTCACATGTCACAGGGGATGTCATAGATCATGAAATCCAGGCATTTGCAATTTTCCGCTGGGACTGCATTTGTCTTGAATTATTTAGCACCAGATTTCCTCACAGTGGGAATAGACCAATAATGTGGTTTTGAATAGGGGAGTAGGGGGCCGTCACGTTGTAATTAATCCATCTCTAGGAGATCAATGGGTCTGGTTGAACTAGGGTCTATAAATTATTACAATTAATGTCTTTATGGCATCATGAAAGGTTCATAGCATGAAAATCCACATTTCCAGAAAAAACAGAGAGTAGGAAATACTATGAAACAGATCGTCTCCCGTCTAGCGGCAATTCTTTCAGGCTACATTAGGCCCCATCATTACAGTGAATGCTATCCACCAGGGAAAAGGAGATGGCATCTGTAGTAGACAAAAGTGAGATGACTTTTCATCCAAAAGCATGTCTCAGCCCAGAAAGCATGCATCAAAAAACCACATGAGAAATAATTACGATCTGCATGAGGAGGCTCCACCACTCAGGACCTTTCAGACATCCTCCACTGCCTTCCAGAAGGAGCCCAAAGTCCTCAGCATATGGGAACACAGACCTCTCTGTGAGCTAAGCTCCTGCTACCATCTCTAGGCTCATCTCTCATCCCCAGTTGTATACTGAACTCTGAATTCTACACTACTTGCTGTTCACCAAATAAACCATGCTTTGTGTTTGGGACTAATTTTCTTCCTGTGTCCTCTACCAGGAAGTCTCCCCTTCCTTTTAAACCTGGGAAAGTTGAATCCTAATAATTTCGTTAGAATAAGACTTCACCTCGGTGGCTATTCATTTTTTTATTTTATTTTATAATTAATTTGATTTTACATATCAGCCATGGATTCCCCTGTCCTCCTTCCTCCCACCCCCCAGCCTCCCCCCCCCCACCAATCCTTCCCCCATTCCCACCTCCTCCAAGGCAAGGTCTCCCCTGGGGATTCAGCTCAGCCTGGTAGATTCAGTTGAGGCAGGTCCAGTCCCCTCCTCCCTACACCAAGGCTGAGCAAAATGTCTCAGCATAGGCCCTGGGTTCCAGAAAGCCAGCTCATGCACTAAGGATAGGTCCCAGTCCCACTGCCTGGGGGCCTCCTAAACAGTTCAAGCTAATCAACTGTCTCACTTATCCAGTGGGCCTGATCCAGTTCCATGGGGGCTCCTCGGCTATTGGTTCTTAGTTCATGTGTTTCCACTAGTTTGTCTTTGTCCCTGTGCTTTTTCCAATCATGGTCTCAATATCTCTTGGCCAAGCCCCAGGTGGAGCTCCAGGAGTCCAATCGGCGAGAGAGAGGTGGCTATTCATTTATTCCTGCCTGTTACATATTTTCTCTGAAGTATGCTCTCTCATAACTCACAGTCTCTTACACTGCCACTCTGAGCACATTTATACTTTTGACTAGACTGCAAGCTTTTTTGAAGCAAGGACACTGTCTCATTCCTCCATTTTCTCAGAGCCTGACTGAGAGACATGTGTGGAGTATATAATTTTGGCAAACAGAAAGCCACAAATCCTGGCATCTTCCACATAAGGAAGCATCAAGTGAAACAGACATTATTTATTTTTTCTTTCATTTTTCTTTATTAAGAAAATTTCTACTCACTCCAAATACTATCCACAGGTCTGCCCCTCCTCCCTCCTCCCACCCCCCAGTCCTCTTTCCCAAGCCACCTTGCATCCCCACATCCCCCAAATCAAGGTCTCACATGGGGAGTCAGCAGAGCCCAGCACACTGAGCCTAGGCAGGTCCAAGTCCCTTCCCACTGCACCAAGGCTGTGCAAGGTGTCACACCACAGGCATTGGATTCCAGAAGCCTGTCCATAGACCAGGGACAGATCCCAATCCCCCTGCCTGGATGCCCCCCAAACAGTTCGAGCCAAACAACCGTCTTCCGTGTCCAGAGGGCCTAGTCCAGACATGGGGAATCCACAACCACCAGTCCACAGTTCATGGGTTTCCACTAGTGTGACCAGTCATCTCTGCACATCCTCCCATCATGATCTCGACATCCCTTGCCTGCAGTATTTCTCCTCTCTCTCATCAATTGGATTCCCGGAACTCAGCCTGGTGCCTGGCCATGGATCTCTGTATCTGCCTCCATCAGTCACTGAACAAAGGCTCTATGATGACAGCTAGGTTATTTGCTAGGCTGGTCACCAGAGTAACCGGTCCAGGCACCCTCTGGACCACTGCCAGGAGACCAAGGTGGGGTCAACCAAGGAATCAACCAAGGTGGATTCCTGAGAGCCTCCCCAGCACCCTGCCTCTTCCTATTACCATGATGTCCTCGTCTATCATGGTATCTTCCTCCCTGCACTCCCACTCCGTCCCTACTCCAGTTTGACCCTCCCATTTCCCTATGTTCTCATCCGCCACTCCTCGCCCTCTGCCACCCCCCCACATCTGGTCCACTCATGTAGATCTCATCCACTTCTCCTTCACAGGGTCATCCATGTGTCCCTCCTAGGGTCTTCCCCTGTTAGCTAGCCTCTCTGGAGTGTGGGTTGCAGTCTGGCTATCCCTTCCCTCGCATTTAGTATCCATTTATGAGTGAGTACATACTATGTTTGTCCTTCTGAGTCTGGGTTGCCTCACTCAAGATGATATTTTCTAGTTCCATCCATTTGCCTGCAAATTTCATGATATCATTGTTTTTTACTGCTGAGTAGTGCTCCATTGTGTATATGTGCCATATTTTCTTTATCCATTCTTCAGTTGAGGGGCATATAGGTTGTTTCCAGGTTCTTGCTATTACAAATAATACTGATATGAACATAGTTGAGCATGTGTCCTTGTGGTGAGATTGAGCATTCCTTGGGTATACGCCCAAGAGTGGTATAACTGGGTCTTGAGGAAGACTTATTCCAAATTTTCTGAGAAACCACCATACTGATTTCCAGAGTGGTTGTACAAGTTTGTACTCCCACCAGCAGTGGAGGAGTGTTCCCCTTGCTCCACATCCTCTCAAACATAAGCTATCTTCAGTGTTTTTGATCTTAGCCATTCTGACAGGTGTAAGATGGTATCTCAGAGTTGTTTTGATTTGCATTACCCTGATGACTAAGGATGTTGAGCAATTCCTTAAATGCCTTTCAGCCATTTGAGATTCTTCTGTTGAGAATTCTCTGTTAAGCTCTGTAGCCCATTTTTTAATTGGATTATTCAGTATTTTGATGTCTAGCTTTTTGAGTTCTTTATATATTTTGGAGATCAGCCCTCTGTCAGATGTGGGGTTGGTGAAGATCTTTTCCCATTCTGTAGGCTGTCGTTTGGTCTTATTGACAGTGTTCTTTGCTCTACAAAAGCTTCTCAGTTTCAGGAGGTCCCATTTATTAATTGTCACTCTCAGTGTCTGTGCTACTGGTGTTATATTTAGGAAGTGGTCTCCTGTGCCAATTCCAGACATGAATTTTAAACACATGAAAACATGGGGTTGATTTTGCCAAATGGCAAAACACCAGAGAAATGCTAATCTTCCTTAGGGGTTGGATAAGATGCTATAATTGAGTTTTACACATATATTCAGTCTAGCCAGAATTGTCTTTATGTGCCCAATTTGTATCCTTAAGTCAAGGTTCAGTTAACCTACCAGCATGTGTGCCATATGTAGTTTTCAATGTCAGTGGTAGTACAATGAAGTATCACACTTCTCAGCTCATAGGATACTTTCCATACTTTTCTCTTGTTCTACTTATACCACCTTTACCACACAGTCACTGCTTTTGCAACTTACATAAATCTTTGAGGCTGATGTCTCCCATTAGATTGGAATACACTTCAAGTCTATTCTGGTTATCTATTGTTCCAACATACTTGTCTACAACAATAACCATTTATCATTCATCATTTCTGATCATTGTAAGTTTGTGAACTACTCACAAATAGGCAATTACGGCTTGGAGTCTCTGCTGTGGTCAGAAGCAGGCAATGACTGGAGCTGAAACAGTTGGAGAAGGACCACCCAAGGACTGACTGAGCATCAATCCTATCCTTTTACCTGCACTGCTCCTCCCTCCAAGAGTTAGTAGAGATGGTAGCCCTAGAGGGTTAATGGCAAGGCCTTAGATGAAAGATGGTATTCTTAGATTTCACAAATGCCAACTCAGGCTCACAAGTCAAGGGCACCAAGAAGCGGCGTTCCCATTGGAGATATGGCCTCAGAATTTAAAGTTACTCCACTCCATCAGTTTAGTCAAAGCAGAAGACCAAGTCCAAGTCGGGGGGAGGTAGAAATTTTACCCCTGACAGGAACGGAGAGCATTCTGGCAGTGAATGTGAAACAAGAAATATTTTTATGATCACTTCTGGAATATGCTTCATTTCTCATGAATTGTCTCATCATTATTCCCTAATACTTGTTCTATATTCCTGATTTAAAATCAATAAATAGGCATAAATCCATGATTGCTAAGTTCTGACAACCTTACCTCATGCTCAATATTTGAACCAATGTATTTTGCTCATCTGATTCTCTACAAGTCAGAGTTTTGTCCAGAAGAAAGGACAAGGCAGAAGATACAGTGTTATTGACTCCATTGATTAGGAATAATAAAGATCATACTATTATTTTCAAATGGAACTCAAACAAATTAAATTAATTTGGCACTTAATGCAAAGTATCAAATCATTTTTCCTCTGGGTCTCCTAAAAGACAAGTGCTCAAATATGTGCATCTACTATCTACCTAACTGATGGACAGTCTTCCAAAATCTGACCTAACTCTACTCTTCATCCCTGTTTCTAGTCTCTCCTGGCTTATGTTTAAATTTAAGTGTAAGGGTTGGAGATTTAGCTCAGTGGTAGAGCGCTTGCCTAGCAAGCGCAAGACCCTGGGTTCGGTCCTCAGATCCAGAAAAAAAAAAAAAAAAAAGAAAAAATAAATAAATAAATAAATAAATAAATGTAAGTGTAATGAATCCATCTCCTCTGAACACACCAAGTGCCTATCCACTCCTTCCTCCATTTCACTACCTGGCAGATCCTCCTATAATGATAGAAATTTTATCAATTTTAATAATTTTTTAAGTCCAGATACAATTTTAATTTCACTATTTCTTTTTATAGAATCTATTATATATATATATATATGTATATATACAGATACATATATATATGTATATATATATACACCATATACCATATACCATACACATATGGTATAACATAAATGATAGATACCAAAATATATGGAGTGAATAACATTGAAATAATTTCCTAGTTTCAAATGTTTGGTCCAAACACTTAGCCTGTACATTGAAAATGAGGTTGAGTATATTATTTCATCAGAACTGGTCAAACAAAAGCAATAAAGTGAGTGAGTGAGTGGGTAGGTGAGTTAAACTACCTTAAGAATTGTACTGGGAACTACAGGAAATAAATGAATTATGACAAAGAATATGTCTACAAAGAGATATGAGTCTTTCACAGAGAGGGATCTCTAGCTTTCCATAATACCACTGAGTTCTTTTTGTGGAAGATTCTAAGACTGCCACATGGCCTGCTAGATGGTTAAGAGAAGAATAACACCTTAGTTCTAAGGTATATTTACACCTCTACCAGTAAGGAATGTTCATATAAATATGGAAAGTCTAAATTCACTTGCTGTAAGTTGAGCACCCAAAGTAGGACAATTATAAACCATATGAAAATCTCCTTCGAGTCTGTGCAGCATGCTGGTGTGCTCTTGTCCCCTACAGCCTCTCTCTGATGGTGGTGAGCTGTGAGTTTTGAAGGAAGAGGTAGAAAACAGGAGAGACCACATATCTGTCTGTCTAATGAGTAATGGGGACGGTAATCTTGTCCACTTCCCGCTTGTGGACCGTGGAAGCAGAGAGAGCAATTTCCCTTATTTAATGCAAGCAGATGGAGGGGTCAAAGGGACTTATCTAAAGCATTAGTGACTGCCTCTTCAACTTAAGGACCTTTGAGAATTGAAAGAGTTCTGAGAAACCCTGGTGGCTCACAAGAGTGTGTGTTCCCATTAGATGATCAAGCATGCAAATTCCCTAAACATTTAACCACATTCAGCATGCAGGGAGTGGTTGATCGTTGTAATGAAATCCAAGTCTTCTGACTGAAGGTAAGGTGGGGAGACAGTCAGGACCAGACAGAGCAAACATTTTTCATTGAGCTTCTCCAAATATAATGTAGTAACAGGTTCCAAAGGACCACAAAAACATCTGGTTGGGATAAATTAACAATTTCTTTAAAAAAATTTATTCTGCAGGCTGTCTTTCAAAGTTATATTAGGTTATATTCAAAAGTACAAATATACTTCTATATCAGAATTACTAAACATTTACTCTAAAATTCCAGCATAGATTTAAAAGAAATATATTTTTCTAAAGTCTCATAGGATCTGTGTCAAATTAGGTATTTTAATCACAGCAAAAAATGGAGAGATGGAAAGAGAATTAATGGGACAAAAGGAGAAAACAGCTTGTGTGAATGACAGAAACCATTATTCACCTAGTTAGGGAAACAGTTTCATTTTTCAGTTCTTCTTAAGATTCAAAAAAATAAAGTAAAAGCACTTATTTTTCTTTTTTTTTAAACTAAATCACTGTGTTTTACATGTGTCATATAGAAGGTTTTAGATTGGCAGTGGTAGATATAAAAAAATACATAAACTGTCCAACATGAAAAGGCCATTGGCCAGCATCTCCTGCAAACTCAGCATCTCGCAGAGGAGCAGATGAAGTGAGATATACAAAGCAGATCTCACTAGACTCTGCTGTGAGAATACATGGGAAGTAGATAGAATGGATCTCAAGAACAAAGGAATAAGAGTGACTTCACATCCCAGGGTGATAGTGTGTAAGTCAAACTACATAGCTTATATGACCCCAGTCTTCATAGAAGTGAGGCATCTTCTATGAGAAGTATCTGATAACAATTAATGCACTAATTTCAAAGAAAAAAAACACATACCAAATAACAAAGAAGAAAAGAGAAACATAAAATGTCATTTTTTTTTCTCTACTGAATATAGAAAACTATCATTGGCTGAAATTATCCTGAACCAGAAATAGTCCTGTGCATGAATATTATCAGAATTAAATTCTGGTGTAATCCAAATGTTAATATCATAATCTTACCATCTGGAAAAACATGTTCTACAAAAGCCTGTAGAGAATATTTCAATAAAATTGAGAGTTCTCTGGAAAAATACAGTAGTTACTTCCTTCCTCTAGGATGGAGATCAGAAGCACAGTTATATAACATTTCCAAGTACAAAAAAAAAAAAATCCTTGACCTTAAAAATAAATGTACTGTACAGGTTAAAAGATCCCAGCATCTAAGACTGGCCAGTTAAAGAAGTTGGGCATTCTCCAATCCTCATGAAGTCTTCTTTGATCAGGATTCAGTGTGCAGAAAGAGAGAAAGGTAGATCTTGCCTTAGAAGAATGTGTATCCTAGCAACTGGTACCCCATGTGGAAGGGAGAAAAGAGCCAATGGGAAAGTAGCCTTTGCTTGGAAAGACTAGAGTGTACAAAGAAGATTAAAAACTTCAAGCATGGACACAAACCAAATAAAAACTCCAGCCTTTTATACAAAGCCCATAAGAACTTCAAGCATGGATTCAAAGGTGGTGTTGGAGTAGGCAGGTCTTGCATACACAAGAGGCTTAAGTATCAAAAGACCAATTCAGAAAGCAGTGGGGATTCTAAGTTGTGAATAGTTTGCCCTTCTCATCAGGTCAATGGGAGATGAGATTTGGAACCAGCATTTGACAAAAAGGTTCAGAAGATTATTGACTTCGAGCAGAGCAGCACAAGACTGGAGTAGAAATCATCACAACCAGGACAAGGAAAGGCTCATCTTGGGAATGCCAAGAAGGCTTCAGAGGAGTTACAGACACACACGGGGGAAATAAAAGACTTCCTTCCTGTGAAGTTACCGGACTCTCTAAGGAAAAGGCTAAAGAAGGTGAGAATAAAGAAAGCCAGAGACAGAATATAAGAACACACAGGTAAGCAGACAACGAACAGATATGAGAGCAAAGAAAGAAAAGGACCCATGTGAAACATCTCAGAGGGGAAAAAGCTAATAAAATAGCTAATGCTGAAGGATTGAGGTGTCTGGGTCACACGAAATTCGTAGTTCTCACTCCATATACCTCTGGTACAACAGAGATGCCTTGAATTTATCCTGAGATACAGGTCCTTGCTACTTACAGGATGGGTAGCATTGAGGAAATCACCTTACCTCTAGATTCATTCATTTTCTCATATATAAAATTGGAATGAAAAAAAATTTCATGCACAGACTTAGTATGAAACTAATATACAATCTTCTGTATATTTGTTTTCTCACAAAATTCCCTCACTTTATTCCATTTACTAGCTCACTGTAGTTTAAATACTAGCATTTATCAATACATGTGAAGGCTCAACATGAAGGTATTTTATAAGCCACAGACTGTTATGAATATGGTATTTTTATGTGACATGCATATCATATAATGGATATTGACATTTTCATTCAGTGTATTTTCTATTTTTGTATAGATTTACTTATTTCATGTATCTGAGTATTTTCCTAATGTACGTTATGTGTGCCATGGAGGTGAGAGGATGGTAACGGACGCCCTGGAACAAGAGACACAGGAAGTTGTGAGCTGCCACGTGGGTGCTGAGAATGGAACCCGAGTCTTCTGCAAGAGCAAGTGTTCCTAGTCGCCGAGCCATCTCTCCAGCAACTAAAAGGGAGTTGCAAAAAATAGTCTAGGGCTGGAATAAATGACAAACGGTGCCTGATACTACAATCAAATGCAAACATGCTCATGACCTTAAACCCTAAACAAATATACCTGCCCATAAAATCCAGAAACCTGCAGCCAGGACATGTAGAAAACAAAGGTCACCTTAACAAATCTCAGAATCCACATTGTTATCCAAGACCTTCTCAAGTCCTTGGTATTCTTGGTTAAGTGGTAGAAAAAAGCCTGACAATAGCATGACGTGCTAAAAGAGAACTTGTCTCGTTTCTGTCTCACATGCATTTAAAATCCTGGTTTTTGTGTCTCCAGGTACCAAACATCTAATCATCTTTGTATATTTATAAACAGAACCAAAAAGATGAATACTTCTTTCATGTTCGTTTCAATTTCAACTTAAGCGAATCATTTAAAAATAATGATCTCATTGATTTGAGTTTTTTTGTAAAGTAATTTGGAATTGGAGCTAGAACCCTGAGGACCACTAAGATTTTGTTTTTCTTTATTCTTGGACTTATAGGATGGGTAATATTAGAGGGATATGGGTAGGGTAATGTCTTAACCAAGGACACCAGTCAGCAACTGTGAGGTTAGAAGGAAATCCACACCTCTAGTGTTTGTGACACCAGGTCACACTTTCTAAGACCTCATTTGTAGCCACAACTGAATCTCAGACTTCTTAGAACCACCTAGAAGATTTTGAAACTTTCAATCCAGCCAAATCATTCAACAAGGGCTCAGAATCCCTCAGGTGGGGCCCATTCACTACTAATTCTTCGAGCTATCAGCAGAGAAGTTTGAAATCAACTGGTCTAGAATAATACTTCCCCACATCTACATGCCGATGTCCAATTCGATATTAAACATTAACAATATCTCAAAATATTGAGCACTCATTCTGTGTCAAGACCTTTCTCAGCTTTATTCTTATCTGTTCCTTATATCTAAATGATACCATTATTGCTGTACAGCAGCAAGACACCTGGTGCTCCTAAAGCAATGGTTCTCAACATGTGGGTCCAGTGACCCTCCCACAGAGGTTGCATATCAGATATCCTGCTTATCAGATATTTACATTACAATTCATAACAGTAGCAAATATTACAGTTATGAAGTATCAATGAAAATAATTTTATGGTTGGGGGTCACCACAGCATGAGGATCCATATTAAAGGATCACAGCATTAGGAAGGCTGAAAACCACTGTCCTAGAGGCTAACTCCCTTGCTCAAGAATATTCAGGTTTAGTGTAGCAGGTCCTAAGTAGAGCCCAGAGCTCGTATGGACTGTTGTCTTAGTTAGAGTCATCACGGTTGTGATAAAACACCATGACCAAAAACAAGTTGGGGAGGAAAGAATATATTCAACTTATGCTTCCAGCTCACAGTTCATTATCAAAGGAAGACAGGATAGGAAGTCAGGCAGGGCAGAAACCTGGAGGCAGGAGCTGATGCAGAGGACATGGAGGAGGGCTGCTTATTGCCTTGCTCATCAAAGCTTGCTCAGTCTGCTTTCTCTTAGAACTCAAGAACACTAGCCAAAGGATGTCACCACGCACAGTGGGCTGGACCCTCCCTCACCAGTCACTAGTTACAAAAACACCCTACAGGCTTACCTACAGTCTGACCTTATGGAGGCATTTTCTTAATTGAGACTCCCTTTTGACGTTAGTTGTGTCAAGTTGACATAAAACTATCCAACACTATTAACCCCTTGTTACCTTGACACACAAACACATCACTGTTAAGTCACAATCTTCTCTTTGTCACTCATTACCAAGATCTCACATTAAAAACATAAACAACTTTAGAAATTCCACAGTCTTTACAAATTCAAACACATTAAAAGTTCAGCCCCTTTTAAATACCGTCTTTTTAAAAACTGAAAATCCCTTTTAAAATCTAAAATCTCTCAACTGTGGTCTCCTGTAAAAAATAAAAATTATGTTAAATACTTTCTTATTTCAAGAGAGAAGAACCAGGGCACAGTCACAATCAGGACAAAGCAAAACCAAACTCCAACAGTAAATAATTCAATATCCAATGTGTAAGATTCACTCACCATCTTTGGGGCTCCTCCAATGGGCTTGGATCACTTATCTGAATCTGCCCTCCGCAGCACACACAGCTTGTCTTCTAGGCTCACGCCAGCTCTACTCCATACCTACTGCTGTTCTTGGAGGTCATCCCATGGTACTGGTATCTCCAAATTACTGGAGTCTCTTTCTGCAACTGGGCTGCACTTTCACCAATAGCCTCTCCTGGGCTCTCTTCAGGGACTCCAGCCCCACCACATACTCCCAAGCCTCAGCTGCTCTCCATTATTCCTTAATACCTTCCAAACCAGTGTCACCTGGGTGACTCTTACACTACCAAGTTCAGCTGCCAGCATGAGGTACAACCTTGGCCTGCTCTGTAACACAGCTTCTATGTGATGACCCTGAGAAAACACTTCCCAGAAGACTTCACCTCAATGATGTTGGTCTCTTCTTAATCACAGCTGATTCTTCAGTTCCAGCTGACCAGCATCCAGTGTCCCAGGAAAGCAAAGGTTTCACTTTTGTGGTTCTGCTGTCTTGTTAATCACAGCTGATTTCTTCAGCCCCAGCTGACCACAACTACAAATTAACTCAAACGGCCCAGAAAGGTTTGTTTCCCTCTGAAACTTCACAAGCCAGACCTCCATTGTCTGCATTGTTCTCAACATTATCTTCCAAGTTCCTACAGAACATCCCACTGAACCCTCAATATTCAACGTGCTTTTCTAGCTGAACATTCCAAAGTCCTTCCACAGTCCTCCTTAAAACCTAACAGGTCTGTCACGCGATACCCCACTACGCTGGTACCAACTTGTCTTAGTTGGGGTTTCTATTGCTGTAGTTAAATACCAAAAACAAGTTAGGGAGGAAAAAGTTTTTTGACTTACGATTTATACTTCCACATCACAATTCATTATCAAAGGGAAGTCAGGACAGGAACTCAAACAGAGCAGGAACCTGGAGACAGGAACTAATGTAGAAACCACGGAGGGGTACTGCTTGCTCTCCATGGCTTGCTCAGTCTGCTGTCTTATAAAACCCAGGACCACCAGCCAAGGGATGGCACCACCCACAGTGGGCTGAGCCTTCTCGCATCAATCACTGATGAAGTAAATGCCCTACCGTCTTGCCTACAGTGTGACCTGATAGAGACATTTTCTTAACTAAGGCTCCCTCCTCTCAGATAACCGTAACTTGCATCAAGTTGACATAAAACCAGACAGCACAGCTGATGTGTCCCTTGCTTAGTAGCATCATTGTACACTGGTGGCCATCTGTGGCCAGAGCAGAAACCATCAAAGCTTTCTGGAGCCCATGTTCTCACCTTTATTAATATCCTGCATAAAGTCCATTATACATCCACCGCTTCACCTCCACACATGAATCTTTCCCCAACATGGGGATCCTGAACTTATAAGAAATGCAAGATATTGGCCTGTAAGACAACACTGGGCTTTGGGGGGAGATTTCAAAGGGCTATTCTCAAGGAAACAACACCATTACAAAAATCCATATTGTACACATGTATCACAGTTTTCTCTGGTTAGTTATGGTGACTACCCAGATGTGAAAGCTACATGGTCAATGTCCACCCACATCATGCTGATCTAACTTCTTCTGGGTCTACCTGATACTCAGCCTCCAGCTTTCATCTTCAGTCCCCTCCAAAGTCAAACTGAAGGAGGATAGAAATTACCCGGGGTGAGAAATAGCACTGTATCCGAGTTATTTTAGGATTGTTTTTATAAACTGAAATGCAAGGACACGTTTTAGAGGTCTTACATCTCACTGTAAGACACTTTAATTTTTTTAGAATCATGGCAAAAACATTCTTTAAATTAAAAATAGTATATTTTAAATTGTTGGAATGACTGTTTCATTTCTAAACCCTCGTTCCCAGTTCCAGTGTCCAAGTTTGTAATTATGTTTATAAATGAGTTGTCACTAGTCAAATGGTGCTGCTTTAATTGTCCCAGGCTAATGAGAAAAGAACAGAAGCATATTTAGTAGGCAAATGATGCATTCTTGCTGTGTGAACTCCAAATGACATCACTGTGAACTGCGGGGAGGAAGGTTCTGAGAGAGCATAAGAAGGGGTGAGAAAATTGACTTCAATCCAAAAAAGTCACTCGATACACTACAAATCAAAGGGACAGACCATGCCATAGCCTGGAAGCAGCAATTTTGTTTCAATGAAATAAATTACTATGGACAATTTAAATTAATTTTTGGCTTTTTGTAATTGTTTGGCTTTGGTTTGTATTTTTTTTCTCTTTAGAGTATTATGAAATAAAAGATAAGGGTTGGTATCTAGTTTTATGATTATGCATATTTAAACAATATGAAGAATCAAAGGTCTCTAGCTTTATGACTATGCATAGTTAAATAATATGAAGAATAAAAGGTCTAATTTCATATTGCAGAGGTTATGAAAATATTTCTTTAAGAACAAGGCCGGGGATGCTTCCCTACAAGTTACTGCTCATGGAGACTCTGGAAGTTCCCAAGACAATGCATGCCAATGCTGTTGCTTTTGGTTACCAGCCATAACTACACGGCAAGACTGTGTTGCTGGACAACATACCATTTGTATATAGAACATGGAAACACAAACCTGAAACCAACCAGAAGACTCCCATGTAGATGTAACCGACCGCCTTATTAAATAAGAAACACAGAGCCAATGTAAAGGTGAAAGCCCAAGAGGTCAGAGCTAGAAGCCTTACCCGCTTTCCGTCAGCTAGACTCTCCTGCCAAGAGACTTCTCCGAAAAGGGAGTTTCTTCCTGTGCGGTTGTCTTATAAGGAGTCCTGTTTCTTCCTTCTCATTGGTTATAAACTAACTACGTGGCTGTCTCGTCACAGTCTCTCTGTACAGACCTCCCAAGTTTTCTATGGTTGGTATTGAGATTAAGGGCGTGTGTCTCCAATGCTGGCTGTATCCTTGAACACACAGAGATCTACCTAGCTCTGCTTACCAAGTGCTGGGATTAAAGGCGTGCACCACCACCGCCCTGGCTTTCGCTATGGCTTGCTAATAGCTCTGACCCCTAGGCAACTTTATTTATTAACATACAAATAAAATCACATTTCAGTACAAATAGAATACCACTATACTCCCACCTTGCTAGCTAGCTTTCATCCTTCCAGAAGGCATAATGCCTGCTATTGAGGGCAAAAAGACATCAATGGCTTTGCCTAGTCCTGGACCCCATGTGCTGCAAGGCTGACCTGTCAGTCAAGATGTGCCTAGTGGTACCATAGCAGTAGAGCCGCTTTAGAGTAAACAATGTCTTCCGGGGTGGATCTGAGGACTAAGATACTGGATTATACCTGGTACTGTAATCCTGTTCAAAAACTCTTGGCTGGAGAAGTCATAGACCACATGGCAGAAACTGCTATTGTTATTTCGCTAAATGGATATGCTGTCCAATTGCTTTCTAAATATTTATGCTTATACCCATAGACCTTCGCTTCTCACACTGAGTCTGGGGAGCTTCTTTTTGCGGTGGACAGCAGTCACCTCAGAGATGCGTAAATGTTCAATATACAGAGAAATGGAGATCAAGTGTTCAACTCTAACTATGCCATCTATATTAACCAGACAACCACCAACACCAAGACTCAGGGAACATCATAGGACATCTAGAACATTATGGATGAAAGGATGTGAGAGGAGGCTGGAGAAGAGTATGGTGAAACAGTCCTCTAGACATGCCTTGCCTGTCACAATAAAGGAGTCACAGAAGCTACGGTTAGCTGCATAAGGACTCACAATATCAAATCAACCAATATCTTGGCATAGATAAAGAAATGACCTCCAGATGTCAACCCAAACTGAGAAAGGTATTGGCAGTGGGAAGTTGTCAAGTGTGGGGAAATCATTCTTTTCTGAGGGTGTGGCCATTCATACGTTTTCCCTGCTTCCTTGGATTCCCCCTCCCTCACACCCATGTGGGCAGCACTAACTGGATATAGAGGATTATCAATGAAACTGTAAAAAAAAAAAAAAAAGGAAGAAAGAAAGAAAAAGAAAAAAAAAGAAAGTCATGAAGTTGGGTAATAATCATGTTGGGAAGAATACAAGGAGTTGGAAGAAGGAAATGGGGGGGG
>CABHPP010000337.1:12978-25376 GCA_902168425.1 Peromyscus attwateri | reverse complement strand
AAAAAAAAAAAAAAAAAAAAAAAAAAAGAAGACACACATGATGTGACTGGCTTCAGATTAGCATGAGATCTGGGTCTCCTTGATGAATGAGGTCTGCAGAGGCAAATGGACCTCCAGACTCAGCTCTCCACAGGCCAAAAACAGCATTACACGGCATTCGGGATATTATCAATACATTACATTGAAGAGGGTCTTTTTTTTTTTCAGTTTTTAATTCAATTTTTTTATCTTGTCTCAAATTCATGTTAATATTCCAATTAAATCGAAAATGAGGACATGAAGAAAAGATGAGTTTTTAATAAATTGGATTTCCATTTAGGTTTTATGAAAATTACCATGGAAATTATCATGGAAAAGTTAGTCTCTGAAAATAATGAGAGAATCAATTGTTTTATTCTTGTGATCCAGGAGAGCTGGGAATAGTAAGGGTTCTGGGATGCACATACCTTATAATATTAAGCACCTTGAGCCTGCCTGAGAAGGACAAGAAGTATGTTTAGATATATCTTATCTGAAAATGATAATAAGAATATATTTGACATCTTACACTATTGTGTAAACTCACTACACATGTCACTTAGAAACAAACTTAAATAAGCTCATGAAGATCATAAATAAACTGTATACTTAACATGCCAATGTTTTTTAAAATATTGGTTACTTTTCCAAAAATTTAACTACCACAGAAATTTCTGCTATATCAGTCTCATGACTATAGTCTTAAAATAAAACTTAATTACATTAAATCCCAAAATGCTATCCAGATGATAGTTTTTACCATAATAGAGAAGTTATCTTATCTAAAAATCCTATTTTCTTACTCATAGTTAGCTATTTATAAAGTATTTGTAGAAATATATTTTAAGTGCTCATCAATAAAAAAGCTTATAATTGACAAGAAAGGTGAAAACTGGCTTCTAATATTTAAAAAAAATACTGAAAAATGTCCCAGTGTGCAATAGACACTACTTTTATAATTTACTCATTCAGATGATACAATTACTTTCAACATAGCATGTTGGAAACTGCTATGATAGAGGATCTGAAAACAAACACCGTATTTCCTCAGATGTACTGATTGAATAGAAATATGGGCAATACATTTTCACATCATTGAATCATCTTAAAGTTTGCAATTTCATGCTGCTGTAGAAAGAGTGAATGAAGGACTTTGAGAATATGCATATGCCAAGAACACTGATGGATAGGTAGCTGTTCATGAATAAATAAAAAAAAAAGGTAAAACTTAGCCATTCCATAGGGAACCATCTAGGAAATGTATGTAATTGAGTATGTAAGTTGAGACCTGCCTGCCAGTCACCATTGTGGCCAAATGTGAGAATCTTAAGACAGTACCCAGGACTGATCTAATTCCCTTGTCTGGTTCCACAACCTGCACTCATATCTCCTGCAGGAAGGGCTTGCTAACTGAACTGAATTCAATCAGTGTTTACCTGATAAAACTGAAATGTTTTCAAAATAAACTGCATGCCTCTAAATCATTATTAATCAACTTAGAATCAGAATTAGAGAATTAGACGATTGGGCATGACCAATTGAGCTCGCCCTCTGTTGCAATGCATGCCTACTTTACTTCTGTCAAACATTCTCACTTTTTGAGATTATTGATATGGCAACTCAATAAAGGTTGTGACTGGATTTTAAAAAAATACAACAGATTTTCATAAGTTGTTTGTGACCTAGTATAAAGAGAACAGAGGTTAGAAGATTTGGATTCCAATTCCAGGTGCCCAGTTCAGAAGTCTGGAAACTTTGTCAGGATCTTTAGACTTCATATTAGGGACAGGATCTTCAGGTAAAATTTTGCAACATAAATAATAATGGAGACTGGCTCCCTTTGTCCCCTCAGAATTGCTTTTATTTGGGAATGAGCAGAAAGCTGCAATCCCGAGCATAAGGCTATGAGAGCTAGGGAGACAAGAAGAAGGAGAAGGAAGAGGAAGAAGAAAGAAAGAAGGAAAGAAAGAAACAAAGAAGGAAAGGAAGATGATGATTTGGGTGCTTTTTTATTTTTATTTTTATTTTTATTTTTTTGAGACAAGGTTTCTCTGTGTTAACAGCCCTGGTTGTCCTGGAACTCACTCTGTAGACAAGGCTGGCCTCAAATGCACAGAGATCCACCTGCATCTGCCTCTTCTACTGTATTAGATTTCCATACTACCCCTCAAATGGCTCTGTTTTAGTTTTCTCTCTCCTTATTCCCTCATTCAATCCCCTTTCTTCCTCCTCCCAACTTGAGAGTTGATCCTTCCATTCCAGTCCCCCCCTTGTCACTCATCCACTCTATCTATTCTATTTCTCTTTCCTGTGCTCCCATTACTCTATGCCTAACCTCTGTGGTATAGCTATGGAAATCAGTGTGATAGTTCCTCAAGAAGATGGGAACTGGTCTATCCTCAAAATTCCAACACAATTCTTTGCAGAACTGGGAAGGAGAATTTTTCAACTTCATGTGGAAACACAAAAAAATCCAAGATATCTAGTACAATTTGTTGTGGAATATTACTTTAACTATGTAAAGATGTATTACATTTGTTTATGCTACATATGTTTGACGATGTAAAGATGTGTTGCTTTGCCTGTCTAAGGCACCTGGTTGATCTAATAAAGAGCTGAATGGCCAATAGCTAGGCAGAGTAGAGAGAGATGGGGCTGGTGGGCAAAGAGAATAAATAGAATGTGGGCTAATACTTGTGAATGCTGTGCTAAAAGAGAGTTTTAAATCCCCTGGACCTGGAGTTACAGCTGTTTGTGAGCCACCATGTAGGACCCCAACTTGGGTCTTCTGCAAGAGCAGCAAGTGCTCTTATCCACTGAGCCATCTCTCCAGCCTCCAAGAAGGGAAAACATTTTAAAGATGAAGTGGAAAGCATTGCATAAATCATTTTGAAACAATTATTCATACCAATGAAAATCAGTAACAAAGGTAGTATCAGTCCAAGGCTGAACAGGTATTTGCTGGTAGCTTTCTTTCAAGAAGCATTATATGTATGAGGTTGCAGTACAAAGTGTAGTTTTCAGAGAATCTTTGTAATAATCTTTATTGCCAGGTATGTATACAGATGAGCCTCTCCTTTCTCTTTCCTTACCATAAAAGGATTTTTTGTATCAATTTCATATCTATCATAGACTTCTATTCTGCTACGTTTTCCTTTTTCCATTGCTCTGTGTTCTAAGCAATCAACAGCTTCCTTCCCTAGAACCTTACATGACACCCAAAGCTTAATATGAACAGCCCTGGGAGCAAGATCATCTCATTAATCTCTAACAAGAAGGATTTCAAATGCTTTTGGTGAAATTTAAGGCCATTATCTCTATGACACATTCAATCCTCTTTTGTCTTAACATATTTGCAGCTACAGCAATGATCTGGTGCCTATGTGACTAAAATTGGCATCTGGTTCACATTTAGACTGGATGGCCAACAACACCACTCACCCCAGGGAACAATTCCAGGGTAGGAACATTCTCTCAACTGTGAATCCCTCAAATTCTCAACAAGCTGAAGACATGACAGGTAAGTGCTTGTTAAGTTAAATTTCCTGCCTGGCTTGGCATGCTGCCCTCCAGTGCTCAGAGCTGAGTCCTGCCTGAGGCACCACTGGGCCCCTGTGCCTGGGATCCAGTGAGGCAACTGGCTGCTGGGAGTCTAGAGGCTCAGCCTCCATGCAGCCCACATGCCCACCCTGCCCTCCACTCTGGTGACCTGTCTCCCAGTTACTTAGACTCCAGTTCGGGGAACAAGAGTCCCCAGAGATTGGCATGCCTCCTCATAATGTACACACTCAGAAGGTCCTCACAGGTCTTTCAGATGGCATCTCTGCCCACACTGTTGCATATTGCCCCATGACTCGGAGGGGAGGCGACAGATGGGGGATGAAGCCTGTGTGCATGTGTGTGTGTGTGTGTGTGTGTGTGTGTGTGTGTGTGTTTTATGTCTGTCATACCCTACACTCATATTAAATATATCTGATAACTTGTCACCTCTGCAGTTACTGCAGCCACTAAATTATGTTTGCTTGTTTGTTTCCTTTTTTTTTTTTTAATTTGCTCTTTCTTCATCTGGCCAAAGCCCACATGCTTTCTTAACCAAGAACCACTACATCATTAACTGAATAATCAAACAAGACTTACCTACTCTTTCACAGTCTTTAATGTTGGCATGGATGAGCTTGGTTTATCCCCCTGAGCAGAACCCATGATGACATAGGCTTCCATGAAGAAATTAGGGTGACTCTGCAGTGAGACACTTTACTTCTTCTTATAGGCCTGTGACCTGAATTCATACAGACCTTTTTCTAATTAAAAAAAAATGCCCTAGGAGTGGAGATTCAGTGACAGACCCTGTCTCGCTCCCTGTGAGAACTTGGCATTGGCTCAAGAGACCAGACAGGTTAAGTTTTAAAGGAGCAGGTCACTGTATAGTCAGAAACACACAATGAAAGCAGTGTGTGTGAATGTTTATGAAAAATGGTCCATGGTGCTAGATGTAACTGATATGCCTACAGAAAAGGGTCAAAAGTTCTCTGTACATCAGCTACTGAGCCTCACCCCTTGTACCCTGGCTCCTCAATTCAATGTCCTATAATCCTCTCCCCTGAAAACTTTGACTCTCAGTTTCTGCTTTCACAACTCATCCTTCACACAACTTTTATTGTAGTTTTTCTCAGAATAACCAATGGTTTCCCCCCCAGAGGCCCTCCTCTGCGTTCCTGCTGGACTCCTTGCCTTACAACTGCCATCACAGGAAACCCGTCCTAACAAGATGGTCTTTTTGGACCCCGTTTCAACAGTGAACAACTATTTCCTGTTCCTCATCTTCATGAAATCTGTCTCAGTGTGTGGGAAGATGCATGACCTCCCTTTACAACACTGGTCCTTGACCTTTCTAATGCTACAACCCTTTAATACAGTTCCTCAGGTTGTGGTGACCCCCAATTATAAAATTATTTTCATTGCGACTTCATAACTGTAATTTTGCTAATCATGAAGAGTAATGTAAACATCTGTGTTTTCTGATGGTCTTTGGTGACCCCTGTGAAAGGATCATTTGACCTTCAAAGAGATCATGACCCACAGGTTAAAAATCACTGCTCTACAAGACTGCATAGTAGAACAGAGTGGAGGGATTTCAGCAGTGAAATTAAAGATCCCTAATGAATTCACTGGAAATAAATACAATGTGAATGTCTTCTGGGTCAGATTGACTTAGCTGAAAGTTCTCAAAAGAGAACCTGTCCTTCTGTAAGAGCTAGTAAGAAATAAGAACCTGTCCTGGATGCCCAACAATGGGAGTGGCATGTGGAAGGAGCCAGTATAGTGAGGAGCCCTGGGCAGCCTTGACATTGGAGGCTGGCCTTTAGACAGCCAAAGCTAATATCTTCACTCACAGCCACGAAAATTAATTCTGCCAGCAAACCGACTGAGCCAGGAAAGGCATTCATCTCCATGTGTGGCCTCACATGGAAATAAACTTGTTCACATCTTCATTGTTACCTTGCTGGGCTTAGCATAGAGGACCCTAGGAGGCCATGTCTGGATACCTGACCCATGGGAACTGGCCACAGTCAGGCGGGCCAATCCATCAGATCATGAGAAAACTATGAAGTCAGTCCATATGGCAACAACCAGGGATATGAGTTATATGGCAAAAGAAGCCATAGTAAAAACACAAACCAAAATCCAAACCAAATACAGAAGTATCAGTTTCTATTCACTGTTACCTGAGGTCTAGAATGTTGTTTCAGTTTTGGCCCCAGATTCCTTCCCCCAATGCATTACTGCCAGCAGCCCTTAGAGAGACAAGTTGGATCAGCCTCATAGGCATTTTCCCTCCTAATGAGGTCACAATGGACATGAAAATACAAGGATGCATGAAGGGTAAATGCGTGCACCCCCTGGTGGATCCCCGGATAGTCAGGCAGCTCCACATCCCAGTGGAGGACATGAAGGGGGAGGCCTTGGCAGAAGAAAAGATAAGAGGAAAAGATCACCTGAAGGCTGTCTTTGACTCTGCGCACACAGAAAGAGAAAAACACGACAACTATAAATGTCCTTTCACATTCTTTTGCAAAAATGTCTAGGCTTGAAGATGAACATCAGTGGTAAAGCATCTGAGTAGTATGCACATGGCCCTGCTTTCAAGCCCCAGTTCCTCAAAAAGTAGAAGAAAATTAAAAAAATAAAATAAACACATCGTAGGAAGAGGACTAAGGTTAGGAAAATACATACCACTTAATATAGTACATGGGATACTCTAATGGAGATGTTGCATTTCTGTAAGGTTAGAATAAAAATTTTTGTTGTAAATTATTTTTGGTTTTGCCATTCCCATCATTGGCTGCTCTGACACACTGTCCTAGTTTGGTTTCTGTACTGGATTAAAATCATGGCTAAAAGCACCTTGGAAAAGGAAAGGCTTTGCTGGTTTACCCTTCTGTTCCACAGCCCATCACAGAGAGAAGCCAAAGCGGAGATGCGAGGCAGACTCTGCAGCAGAGGCCCTGGACAAACAATACTTTTCTGGCTTGCTCTATGTGGCTCTCTCTCCTTGTGTTCTTATACAACCCATGAGCATCTTCCCAGGGTGTCATTGCCAACAGTGATCTGGACCCTCTCATACCAATCATTAGTGGAGACAATGTCCCCAAGCCAATATGATGGGGGCAATTCTTTGGTTGATTATCCCTCTTCTCAGGTGACTCTAGCTTGTGTCAAGTTGACAGAGTCTAACTGGTATAGACATTTTCTTTGCTTCTGGTCAGAGTAACAAGCATAAGGAAAGGAGGAGGGTGCTGGGTAGAGGAGGAACATGTGCCATCACCAGTCTCAGAAGAGCTTAGTGCTGTAGAGGAAGATCTACCCTGGCCACTTTCAAAAGCAGCCCCTGCAACTTCGAGCTTGTTGCTACCATTTTCTCTCCTCTATTTAATCATTCTGATTCTGAACCAATTTTTTTGAAATGGTTGTGGACTTATCTTGCTTGTGGTCATTAACTATTTCTTCCGTTGGGTGGGGCAGTAATGATTCCTCATTTCTTTTTGTGAGGATAGAGCAGTGAGGAGCAAAGTGGAAACCCACTGTGTGAGATCAGAATCCCATCACTAAGCTACATGTCTCGGCTTCTCCTTCTTCCCCATTCTTGACACTGCTTCAAGGATCTAGGACTAAGTACTGGGCCTAGCTCAGTCAACAGACTAACTTTATGTGGCTAGGATCTAAACTATGCTCCAAAGGTACAAAAGAGATAAGGACAGAGATTCTAATCAGAATCCAAAGGAAACTCTGCTTCCTTGTATTTTTACATTTAAGCTTCTATTTGAGGTGAAATTGGAAGAACATGTTCTCCTATAGCAAAATATCAAAGAACAGGAAAAGTTGGACAATTACCATATTTACACATTTGCAATGTCTTCATCTGTATGAATACTTACCTAACTCGTACCAAGTCTGTAAGTTTGATTCAGGACTTTCTGCTTAAGAAATTTAGAGGTATGAGTGAGAGAATGCTAAGATTTTCATAGACCATATGTGTAATATAAAGGCGTCACTGAAAACTAAGTGACAGCAAGACCAAAATGTAAAACACGTGCATAGATGTACGCAGGAATCATAACACTGATAATCCATAAATAAGTGGCGTGAATATAAAAAACAACAGTTCCATAGAATCTAATTATTAAAACTAAATAGCATTACCGTTACAAAAACCCTCATACTTACTATTTTGTTGTCTGTGACTCTATTAGTTTGGTATTCTGGGGGAAAACAACTACTTAAGGAGAGAAAACAGATCAAAATGATCCAGGTAATATCTGACTGTGACAGAACAGCTCTGCATCTTGGTGACTGTGCTGAAAAGCATGTGTTCATCAAAACCTGAAGACATTTGCTCTACAGGGCTGGTGAGATGGTTCAGCAGACACAAGGCCTCCTGTGCACATCTGATGACTGGAGTCCAGTCTCTGAATCCTAGCAGGTGGCAGGAGAGAACACACATACACACACACACACACACACACACACACACACACACACACACACCACAGCACATCAAGTAACAAAAATATATTCTACAAAAGTGAAGTTTACTACATGTAACTCTGTCCGATGACATAATAAAAATTGAGAAACACACAAATTGGACTTCACCAAAGTCAAGTAAAATTGTGCCACAGCAAGCAACCCCAGATAGTGAAGACACATGTAGAATTAGAGAAAATATGTTCAAATCATTGATCACGTAAGGAGCTGAACATCAAGACATGCATAAAGTTTATGATTCAATAGCAATAAAATAAGCAACCTGGCTAATAAGTCGAGTGCATAGCTCTCAATGGATCAGCACATGAAAAAAAAATTTCTGTCATTAGGTATTGGGAAATGCAAATCAAAATCACAATGAAATATCTACTAAGATGACTGCATCCCCTCAAAACATGAAATCTCATACTAATGAGGGGGCAGGAATATTAGACTGCTCAAACATTGTTGGTTAGCATGTAAAATAGTACAACTGCTGCTTTGGAAATCATTTTGCATTTGCTGAAATGTCAAACATGCAGTACATGTTACCATCTCCATTCCTGCTGATTAATCCAACATAAGTGGAAATGTGCACAAAAAGATCCTTGAATATGAATAAAATAGAAGCATTGTTCATATAAGCCAAGAGTATCAACAACTCAAATGTTTAACAACTTATAAATGAATAAATAAATAAAGTATGTCCACAATAAGACATTCTCAAAAGTTAGTGAGAATGATGTCTAGGTAAAGGCTACAAGATAAATACACTGTGAAAACAGGCTTTACCATAGTTAAACCAAGCAGCTACAAAAAATTCCACATATTCCATGTATGTGAAATATGCACAGTCAGCAATTATACAGAGATAGAAAGTAAATTAAAGATAGTCAGAGCCCAGTTAAGAGAGAAGTAGTGGGGGACATGACTTCCAAGAAGACTTATCTTTTTATTAAGAAAAATATCCTAAAATTGTTTATAGCAATGGCTGCTCTGATTTGTCAAGGTACTCAATACACTGAATTGCATACTTTAAATTACGAATTATACAGTAGGTGAATTGTGCATCATTAGGACTGTTGGACCAATTATACCTCAATAAATTCAATCCAAAGGAGGAAGAACATTTGAAAATGCCATACAGTCCAAAATAAAGGAGGAGAAATACATAAGCAAAAATGAAAATAAGTTCACACATATTTTAAAAATGACCAAAAAGGCTGGGGTATAGCTCAGTGGTAGAGTACTTTTCTGTCATTAATAAGATCCTAAGCTATATCTTTGTCACAGCAATGGAAAAAAATGAAAATGAAAATAACCACTGAGACCTAGGCTTGGTAGAACACACCTGTAATCCCTCACTTGAGAGGCTGAGGCAAAAATCAGCCTGGGCTCTAGAGTGAAACTCTGTCTCTAAAATAATAAAAATCACCAATAAACATATAAAGTATATTTAATTTATCAATTATAAAGCTAATGTGTATAAAATAAAAATAAGATATGTTTCCCCATGACTCACAAAATTGAAGGTTGGCAATATATAATGTTGGTAAGGTTACAATTAAATATTCTTCTTACCCTTGGGGCTTATGAATGTTCAACTGAAACATGTATTTTAAAAAGAATGTTTTAAAATGAGGGATATGCATGACATTTTATTTTAACTTCAAGGCGAGAGAGCGTAGGTTTTCTATTCAAACGTTCAGAAAGTGTCACAGCAGAACACAGATTGGGAGTGAGAGACACTTCTGAGTCAGCCTTCAGCCTTTAGCTCTGAATGGCAATCTGAGGGGTCCAGGATGAAGGCCTGGGCAACCAAGGAAGCTGACACAGGCAAATAATGATCCTACTGTCCAGTATAAATTAATTTTGGACCATCTGGTACAAATTTATAGATTAAAAAATTGGCTTGGCCTCACTATGCATACTGAATAAATTAAGTCCTATAAAAACATGAATGTTAAAAAATTATGAGTGTTAAAAATTCTTGTTAAATGATATTGGCTTAATCACAATGTATTTATAATGTCAGAAGTCTAAATATTCTTCTTTATGGGAGCCTACAAAGAAAATCTTGTTATAGCTATACATTAGAATAGCATATGGTAATTATTAATAACTTGAGCATATACATATATATGGTATGTATAATAATACACTAAAACATCTGAAATGAAATTATTGAATGAAAACATAGACTCTGAAATAATAAATGTGAAAATATGCCTTACCAAGATGGAATCATGTAGAAATAAAAATGTAAAGGAATCAATAATCAATAACAGGGTTGAAATGGTAATAAAGAGTCCTCATCAAAGCAAAGCCCAGGAGCAGAAGAATCACTACTGAGTTCTACCAAGCATTCTAAGAAGCTTTCAGTGGTACAGCTCTACACAGTAGGACGTGATGGAGCTCTTGACTCATACCCACAAGACCCTGAGTTATACCACTTAAAAAATAGGAAGAGGGGTAATGGAGGGCAGAAGACGGGGAGAAGAGGAAGAGGAAAATGGAGAGGATGAGAAACGGGGTAGAAGAAACCCAAAATTTCTTAAATTATCTCCCAAAATTTTAAGAGAAACTAATTTATCTAAAATTCTTCTACCTCCCTTCCCTAGATATCAAAATAAAACAATAGGAGAGAGAAAAGGGGATGAAGGTCAACATACTTGAACAGCATAGATATTAAAATTTTAACAAAATGCAACCAAAATATCCAAAAGTATATTAAAAAGGACTTTGCCATAATCACATAAGACTCATCCAAATGATGAAAACAAGACTCCAAATATATAAATCAGTAAATATGTAAAACATTTCAGTAGAAGTCAGAACAAAATCACATTATCATCGTAACAAAGGAAGAAAAGGTATTTGATAAAAATTCAACATCCCTTAATGATAGAAAATGATGGAATAATAGATATATAAGGAATAGACCCCCTCACAATAGAGGTCACACATAAGTCAACAACAACAACTGTCACCATAGCATATGGGGGAGAGCTGAAAGTTTTCTAAAGTATCTGAGCATGAACAGGAGACACACTTTGACCAATTGCATCAGGACTGCACAGTGAGTCTCACCCAGAACAAACAGGCAAGTGCAAGAAACAAAGGGCATCCAAATTTTATATATGTGTATATATCACATAATATATATAAATAAATTGCCACTGTTTACATATCATGTGGTCTTATATAGAGATCATACCAAAACCCTAACACAACTAATGAAGGAATCCAGGAAAACTGCAAAATGATACCAAGTAGCAGCGTTGCTGGATGTGGATAGCCAGTTATAAAAGGTAGAAACCGAGACAGTAATCTCATTCATAACAGCTACAAAATCCCAACAATAAATATAACTAAAGCAGTGAAAGATCTCTACCATGATGAAAGAAACTAGAGAATACTCTAAACAAAGGAAAGGCATACTATGTTCATGGATCGTGAGAATTTTTTTAATGTTTGTTTTACTAAACACTTACTACAAACTTAATTCTCTTCCTTAATATGTACCAGTTGTACTCATGTACTTATCACACAATTATAGAAAACTTAAGATAGGTATACAACTACACACACACACACACACACACACACACACACAGGCACCCCAAACCTTAAGTCATCAAAGCAGTATCCACTTAAACTAATAAAACAGGAGATATTGTACTACCCGCGAAATATACTATGAAACTCATATAATCTAAATAACACAATACTGAGCAAGAGATGGCAGAGACAGGAGAGGGTGAGAATATGAAATGGGGTACAACAGAGCACTTAGCACTAAGTCTATTCATCTACAGAGGCTGACTTTTATTAAAGGTCCTGAGAATATGCATTTAGAAAAGACACTCTTGGGCTGGTAATGTGGTTCTGCTGCTAAAAGTACTTGTGTCACAGGCCCGATGACCTGACTTTGACTCCTAGATCCCACAGCAGAAGGAAAGAACAAACCCACCGCTGTAATTTGTCCCCTGTCCTCCGGATGCACGGCCTGATGCCCGCCTACCCCTACAAACTGTCATCATATTCATACACACAATTAAATCAAAGAAAATATAAGTGATTTTTTTTAAAGAAAGAATGGTCTCTCCAAAATGGTGCTGAGAACTTGACAATCCATATAAGGAAGAATAAAACTAAACCTTTTGTTGTTATGTTACAAAAATCAACTCATAAAAGATTGAGGGCTTACATATACCACCTGCAGCAACTAAATTTTTTTAAAGGCATCAGGACATTGGCATAATGCAGAATGCTTTGGATAAAGACCCTAAAACAAATCAAACAAACGAGAGAGAGAGAGAGAGAGAGAGAGAGAGAGAGAGAGAGAGAGAGAG
>CABHPP010000336.1:31593-51641 GCA_902168425.1 Peromyscus attwateri | reverse complement strand
GTCTAAAATAAGACTACTGTTCTGAAATTCTGATTGCTAGGCCACGGTAGCTAGGTTATAGAAAGCAGTTTACCTACACTCCTGAAAAACGCATGACCCGTCAACCTGTGATAAAGCTTTCTAAGTCAGGGCTGGTGTAGGAAAATCCCTCTCTCTCTCTCTCTCTCTCTCTCTCTCTCTCTCGTTTGTGTTTATATGTGTGTGTTTGCGTGTGTATATACTCATATGTATTTTTGTGTATTCGTATTTGTATTTATGTGTGTGTTTGTAAGTGTGTATATCTGTGTGTGTGTGTGTGTGTGTGTGTGTATGTGTGTGTGTGTGTGTGTGTGTGTGTGTGTGTTTAAGATTGTAAGATTTAGCTGAAAATTCATTCCTTGGCCTACATTTTTTTTTTTTTGTCAAAGCTTGAAGGAGGATACATGAGAACTGCCCTTGAGAACAAAAACTGTCCTTATGTTTAACGTCAGATGCTGAAGAGACTTTTAAAACACCCCTAAGATTAGTTTAGAAATCCCCCTGGCCTTTCTTTGAGGTTTATGGATGGCATATGTCAAGTTTCAGAAGGATAAAGTAAAGGTTCCTGTTGCTAGTGATAGATTTATAGAAAGAATGGGTGTGGGTGAAATATGTATGAAAATTCCACACAGAAACCCGCTTCTTTATAAGCTAATTTAAAAATAAAATAAAATAAAATGTCCAGTCGTGCTGATTTAAGCCAGTTCCCACAGTGAATTTTGAAGAGAGACTTGATTGAAGATGGAATCCCAGTGCTGAAAATGTCAGGGAACTTAAATGGAAGGCAGCCCTGATCCCTAAGTTTAGATGTGAGATCCCCAAATACTCCCCTTTGTCTCTCTTACGTTAGAACATGACTTTTGCATTCATCTTGGTTTACTTAGATGTTTTGGCTCAACTTGTTTTCACAGACTACGTAGATGCAGCTTGCATAATATATTAGAGACTTAAACAACAGAACAAGACGTAGTTATCTCCCATGAGTATTTCACGGGATAGAACTCTAGGTTGTGAGAGTTCTCTCCCAGGCCCCTAGTTATTGCCAAGCCAGCATTTCACGGCATGTGTCTCTTCCCCTCTTAGTGAGGCAGATATTACTGTTGGTCTAGGTTGCACTCTCTGCATTTTTCATGCTGAAGCCTTTTTCTTCCACCTAAGTGATGTTTTAATGACACCCATATTAAAATTCTCTCCTATTTCTCCTTTGCTTTCTCCAAGTGAGTGCAGGAATAAAGTGAGGAGAAATGAGCTGGCTGGCTTTGCTTCTCCACCAGTAAAGAAAGAGCAGAATTGCCTTCCTGGCTGAGATATTTTCCTAGCTGGAGGCATTCCCGTCAGTGCTTCTGGGGCTTTCCTCCGGAGTCCTCTTAGATGGACTCCTCCAAGCTCACCACTTCAGGAAGGGTTCTTATTATGCTGGAGAAGTTTTGACTCCGCCTGGAAGAAACAGCTGCCAGCCACAGATAATGCATTCCAGACTTCACACTGCCCCGGCCTCTCTCCTGAAAGGTACCTTTAGGTTGTCCTCTCTACCTTCTTCCCGGCGGCTAAGAACTGTCAAAGCAGGTGGTTCTGGGCAGAGGAACTGATTATAACACAATATTTTAAAAGAGCTATTTCTGCCCTGTGTGTTACATACATGTGTGTGATGTGTTGGGTTTGTAAACTAAGTGGACATTTACTTGTTTACTCAGTTCTCATCATGGTTAAAATTAGAAATATTCAGAAGAATAAATTAAAGAATTGAAGTCATGTGGTCTCAAGAAACGGTAGTTTGAAAACTGACTAGAAGATTACAGAATTGCAAAAATAACCCTGGGCAAAATCTTCATACTGGAGCCAAGGAAATAGAACATTCATTTTATGTCTCACCGTGCCAAATATATCCATATAAACAATGAGGGACTTCCACGCTTGGTTCTTTTCTTGTTTTCCTTAGTAAAACTACATTCACTCTGCTCAATAATTGCAAAAGACGTGGAGGGAATCATCACACATATGAGATTCTGTCACACAGCTGTGAACACAGCTATGATCCCTGGTCACTTACCAAAAGGAGGCTGATGAAAGGGCTCAGCATTCAACCTGGACATGTGTATGCCAGCTACTCTTCCAAGCTAGGCAGACAAATACACAGGTGCGTATGTTTTCCACAAAGCTCTTCACATGGCACAGTGCACATTTTGTGTGTAAGAAGACTGGAGTAGTATGGTGTTGAAGACTTGGGCCCAACCACTAGAGCTATTGTGCTTTTTTTAGCCATTCAATTTATTTTTACCATGAGTGCAGTGCTCAAAACTCCAAAGCTGTTCTGAGCTTGAAAATGGTGAGAAATACAGCGAGATGCAGAGTGGAGTCCAGAAGAAAATGATAGCGTGAGCATGATGAGGGCTCATAGTTTACCAACTCAGTCTCTAATTGTCCAGGCTTATGTTTGGCTTACTGCTCCCAAGTCCCTTTGTTATATCCCTGGCTGAGATTCACTATGCCATCTTAATTAAGGGCATATTTAAATTACATCTGTAAATGAAGCTGTATTTTCATCGCTCATGAGAAAAAAATTAAAAATGTTTTAATAATGTAGGTAGTTCTTTCTCTTCAGTCAGGACTGTATCCCCTAGGGTGTAACTCTAATTTTTCATCTGTAGTAGCTTTCAATTATAAGTCAAATACTTTTTTGTGCTGATGCTTGACAAAAGATTCAATTGTATAAATGCTGGAGAAGGGAAAAGAAAGCTGCATGAGATTTGGTGAAAATGACACCGAATACGGATCTGCAGGATGATTGTCTCAAGTATTTCAAGAATTAGTCTAAGCTGAAGTTTTGCCTTTTCAAAATAAATTGGATCTTGACCCGCTCCAGAATATGACATGATAACTAAATTATTGTCCTTGGCCAGGCTACAGGCAACTTGGAACTTAAGTGTTTTGATTACCGTGGACTTCAGGTTTCTCCTAAGACTCTGCAGATAGATTAAGCACACTCTCCTGATACTGCTTCTCACAGGCATGTAGACATCTAAGGGTGGAGGAGAGTACTTGCTACCTGACTGTCAACTCATGTCTAATGAAGAACTTTTCTAGAGCTGGTTCTCAGCATGTACTGTTTAGCCACCATGGAAACATCTGGAATCTGATGAATATAGCAGTGGTCGCCAAAAGGAGGTGGGGTGCAGGGAACCCTGGAATTCAGTGAGTAAGGGTCTAGGCTACTGTTAAATGCATAATGCACTGGACAGCCCATCATAACACCTAACATTCTGACCTACAGGACCAAGAGTGTTGAGGTTGATAGCGTTGGTATACCCCAGCAAGCCGTGAACTTAGATTTAAATTTTATGGTATTTAGACATCTTTATATAATGTTTAGATTACAAAGATAATTTTTGTTTCGTCTGCCCAGGTGTGATGTGGTAACAGTGTTCCTTAAGAGAGATATTTTTGTGGGTTTTTTTGTCTTTCTGTTGTTTTGAGGCCAGGCTGCTCTCACACTCATGATTCCCCTGCCTCCCTGCTCTGTGTGATCGCTGGGCTTGCAGACAGGTCTCAGCATGCCTAGCAAAAGAAATGTTAAGTTAAAAGGAGCTGGTGGCTTTAGCTGGACTCATGTGTTCGTCTCACCAAGTGACTGTGTGACAGTGTGTACTGGGTCCTGATTTCTCTCTGGGGACCACCTGTCAAGGTATGCTGGTTGGGCATGTAAGGAGGCAGTGGCCCTGCCGTTTCTCATGTGTGGACTCTCTAGAGCTGTCCCGTCCTGTCCTCCCCTCGCACGGTCTTCAGCCCTTTGCAGTCACTCCCATTGTCCACTCTTTCCCGTATTTTCTTTTCTTGTTTTTGCTTCTGTGTCTTCCCAGTGTTAGACAAGTCAGTGAAATGTTCTCTCAGATAGTAAATGTGCTTTATATAATGTCATCATAGTGGGATTGATTTTCAGCATTAATTGTGTTTTCAGGGCTATTGTCTGTCCTTGAGAACAACTCTGAAGATCTACTGACCTGGAACAACACAGATGTTCTGGGAACAGCTCTGAATAATTAAACTGAGAAACAAATAGGAAAAAAGGGACATAGTCATCCCTACCCCTTTGGTGGGGCTCTGGGAACTAATGTGTGCTACAAGAGAGCATTCCACTCTCTTTTTAAGACACTGAGGATGTTTCCCAGGCATCACTCCAGGTTCTGACACAAATAGTACACGAAGTGAACAGATAATTGGCTGCATGAAATAAAATGTGAAAAAGATCTCTAAGCTGCTAAAACAAAACTTTATTCAAGCCCATACAAAATCAGATACTTCCATTATCATGATTATTAGACATTGCCTAATAGTAAACTTACAATAATACATTTTTAAGTTTGAAAACTGACCATTTTGTTTGGATAACAATTGGTATGCTCTTCCCCAGAAAAGACACTTTCCCACTCTCAGCAGTCCTTAGTTGCCTATGTAGGATTGGGGCATCGTGGACTTCTCCCATCCATGTTATTATGTCTATTGTTCTTGTTCTTGTGCAGCTCTTGGTTAGGCAGTCATGTTGGTGAGACTTTACGGGTACAGTTACTGACATTATTGGGAAATATAACCTTACAGCAAACTCCCTGATCCTTTGGTTCTTAGAGTCTTTCCAGCCCCTCTTCTTCAATGGTCCCTAAGGGCAGGAGTTGTGTTCAGCCTGAACCATATATACAAGCAACATTATACAGACTGAGCAGAATGTATTTATGTATTTATGAGTGTGTGTGTGTGTGTGTGTGTGTGTGTGTGTGTGTGTGTAAGAACAAGTAATGAACAGGGTCCATAAATTTTAAAGAGAGAAAGGAGAGATATATGGAAGGGCTTGCAGGGAGGAAAGGGAAGGGAGAAATGAAATAATTCTATTATAATCTCCAAAAATAAAATAAATAATTAAATTGTTTTAGAAAAGCAATTATGTAAGAAGCTGCATCCTGTACTTGCTGAGAATTCATAAATGGTAAAGGCTGACTGTTGCTTTTAGACAGTCTTGGGTGGAGTGGATGCTTCAGATCATAATCTTGTCCCTCAAAATTGCACACAATCTGTAGCTGAGATAAACCACGGCAAAACTTTTGCTCCAGCGTTTCATTTCTTGCAGACGAGTCTGGGTCTTAGTGCTGCCTATGGTTCTTGTTTCAGGCCCTAGAAGGACTGGCCTGTATACAGACTGGAGGATTTGAGGCTTCTGATGCTTTGAACAGAGGCATCAGCTCAGATCATGAGTAAGCATATTCTGCACCTCCAAGCTCCCAAGAATACAGCATGTGGGGCAGGGCCTGCTTCCTCTACCCCTTTCCTGATTTGTTCCAGTTCGTACCTGCTCTATGGAAGTCCTCAGGTGCCTGAAGGTTAATCCAGTGGTTTATGTGAAAACTAATTAGTCATCATGTCTGAATAACATTTATGCTGAAAACTACACTAATCATTATGCCCTGAGAGGCAGAGTGAGACAGTTTTTACAAAACTTAAATGTATTCTAATTTCATTTGTGAAACAATGGTGATTGGTGTAAGGCTAGGGGCTTTGCACACAAAGATCATTTCCAAAGTCAGGTATTTTTTGTCTGCAGAGAAACTGGCCTTTTGCTATTAACTTATTTATTGCTAATTAACAGAGTTGCTTAATGCAGAAGATACACATTTTAAGTGGAATATTCCTGATTTATATATGCTTACTGATCTACATATGCCTCTACATATCTGCATGAGGTAGCAATGTTTGATTCTCTTGACTTACCACATTTGTACCCTGCTGTGGGAAGCTTTGGCTGTTTACATTTGAAAATAATTATGAAATATGGTTATTTTTCTAAGAAGAATCAAATTGATCCTTCTTATATTTTGCCAAGGGTATTACAGAATAGATGTTACTGATAGAAAATTGAAATGCGGAAACCTGCCATAACCAACACTAGGGAAATGTGTGTGTGTGTGTGTGTGTGTGTGTGTGTGTGTGTGTGTGTTTACCTTAACCAAAAATGTTATGTACTACAATTATGTGGAAATATGAAGCAGCCTCTCTTACAGGAATTTTTACAAAATAATTTTCAAGGCTTATTTTCTTGTAGGGTTGTATATTTCAAGAAAAATGAACCTCATCCCACCCTATGAATTGAGAAAAGTCAATGAGACTTCCCTTCTAGAGGCTCTGACTCTTTGTGCCTAGATTAGACTGTACCCACTATGTTATTATTCACTGCTGTACTGAAATCTTCAGTTTCTAAATCTGGCCTTCTACTGGTTCTGATGATTCATTACCAATGTTTCTCTCTGTTAATGTAGAATGTTGTTAACCTGTTGAATTCCTTGATTTTAAGACTCTGGTGTTTATCATTTTATTTGGTGCAGTGGCATTCACAGAAATAACTAATTTTGATAACAAAGTGAGAACAGTTATTTAGCATCAGAACCTTAAGACCCTTTACCAGAAGAGACATCATGTTCACAGGGAAACTTAATGGAATTCTGTGGTTATGAAGCTGATTATGATGAGCCTCTGCAGGCATTGGGGCTTTGAGTAGGATTTTTATGGGAATTGGCATACAGGATGAGCTATGGTACTTAATATTCTCTGCTCGTGACAAAGGTAGAAAGTAGAATAGGTCAGGAGTAGGTGGAAATCCAGACTGAGCCTCATCTGTCAGAATTTCTTATAAATACCAGGGTATATATTCGATGTAAACTGGGGCCAACAGTTTGAACCAGATCATCTGTCAACTCCTCGCACCCTTGCTGTGGGTCTTTGTTCTATGTGTTTTCTAAGGCTGGATTTCAGCAACCAGATCTGTGGGATAACACTAATGAGGATAAGCACCTTTCCCTTACCAGTCATTCACTGTGCTAAGAATAGATTCACAATCCCCTGCTATGTACATACAAACTGCCAGAGTAGTTTTCAAAAATATGTAAGTAATATAAAATAATAAAATTTGATGCAGCAATTTAATCATTAACCCTATTAATTTAATAAAATAGAAGTATAATACCAAATGAGATTGAAAGTAATTTTAGTATCTGTCGTTGATTCCAGTTTTCTAAATTGGAACTGGATTTGTTACATTACATGAGTGTGTTTTCAAGGGTTCCTTTCATTCTGATATTTAGTGTATTTTATCACAGAGAATTATAACAACTCTGTGTGGCTCCATTCAGAAAATATACAAAATAGAAAGTTAAAAAAGAATTCTGTTTGAAAAGCTCCAGAAATACATAATTATATCAGTCTCTGTGAACTTCAGCCATTAGCATAGGGCTCCTATATTTTATATATTTTGGTGTTTTTCTGGACTCAAGTCCCACTTTTTCCCAGGATGTTCAGACCATTAGGCACTAGCCCAATGGGGAATGGGGGTCAGCACTGCAGGGGCTGAAGGAAGGAATGTTATGAGGTCATAGAGAAAAAAAAAAAAAGGGAGTTCAGTCTAGGATGTTTCAATGGCCAGATAAACAGCAACCTGTCCTCGTAGCTTTGGAGATGCATGAACTTATCAGTTGTTACATGCACAGGGCACATGTGCACCTAGAGAAGTCTGTCTGCTGAGGTCTATTGGTGCCCTAGTGAGGCAGGGTCAGGGATGGAGGTGGGGACGGGGTGGGGGGGGGTGCAGCAAAATTCCTGCCCCTCTTTGGATGAGAAGATGTGGAGTTTTAGGCATGCTTCAATCCCTTCTTAGTTTTAGGCCAGCCTTGCAGATATTAAACAAGGATATTTTGTATGAATCAAGGATACAGCATATTCATTACACTTCTGGTCACTGTGATATTATGTCTGACAGAGAATAATGGAGGCAGGATTTATTCTGGGTCTTAGCTTACTGTATATAATCTGTCATGGTGGGGAAGGCATGTAGATGGAAAAGCCTCATAGTTTTGACAGTGGGAGATAGCTGGTCTCTCTCTCTCTCTCTCTCTCTCTCTCTCTCTCTCTCTCTCTATATATATATATATATATATATATGTATATATAGTCTGTCCCCAGTGAAACACTTCCTCAAACTAGGCTCCACCTCCTAAAGTACCACAGACTCCAAACAGCACTATCAGGCAGGAGTGAAATGCTCTAACATGCCAGCCTGTGGAGGATATTTCATATTCACACCATAATACATCCATAACTTCCCTAACAGAAACTATGATTAGATTTAAGAATAAATGTTGTTTTTGGATGCAGATTAATATAGTCTTTAATTATAATCCTATGAATCTTATTGATGAATTACATTATGAATCAATTAATCTTATAGATTCATCAGCCCTTGTGATTAAGGAAGTGTGGGTATAATAATTTCTAATATTTTCCATTTTAGGGTTTCCCACCAATAAATGATTTTGATAACACTGCATACAATAAATATTTCCTACTAGAGAGTCATAGAAGTTGAGAAATTAAAACTATACATGACTGTTCTAATTTGTGTCTTTTAAACCTGTTTTCTATATATTAAACCTCATAACTGTTGCCTATTCATATATAAAATTAGAGGCAAGACAGCTGTGTCCACATTTATGAATTTTATGATATCATTAAATGTTTGCACTGAGCCACTAATTTCACAGCCAGACTATGTTATAAAATCATGCTCAGAGCAAAGATGTTAATATATAATTTTAACATAAATACTTTTAAAAGTATGAATATTGTGAATGGATACCCACTCATATATATTGCATAGAAAAATAAGCAATAAACAAAAGCAGTTAAATGTGTGCAGCTTTCTAATAAAGTGAATCAGGAATTTTTAGACCTATTGGGCAATTTTAATTCCAGGGCAGGGTAGAGCTAACAAATGTTAGCTTGTGGCACAGGATAGTTAGCCAGAACAAGAGAATTGTCAGATTATTCATAAAAGGTGGCATCATATCAGCACCACAGAACCCATCTTTATAATGACCCCTGTGGCCAAAGCCCAACAATACTTATCAGTCACACCCTTCCTACACTCTTTCTTACATGCAGGGCTAGATTCTTAAGATGAAAGTTATTATTCAGTCTAACCTTAAAATATTTGATAACTTATTCATGTGGATATTGCTTACAAGATTTATCATTTACAGACCTTTTATCAAATGCTGGGTCCTCTTTACATCTTACACTGTCTGATTTAATCTCGAGCAACTGTATTAGAAAAGCATGACAACTGTATTAGAAAAGCATGGTTTCAGAAGAAACCAAAGGCATCACAATGTGTAGAATGTTGCTGGATCATGTGAATAACCTGAAAGACAGGGATATGAGGCTTAGTTTGTCTCTACCCCACATATTCTGACAGACATTTGCACGTAAGTTTTTAAATGATAGATGTGAATGCATATTTGTGTGTGGGTGTGTATACACTTTAATTCATTGTTGTCCAGATCTGTGAGAGTATACAGCAGGTGACAACTAGCGTTCAGCAGGTTGGCCCACCAGACTCTCTGAGGGGGAGCCCCACCTGGCAAGACGGGGGAGTTACTGACTGTTAATGACCAGTTGCTCCTGCCTGGAATTCTTCTCATGTACCACTCCATTTCTTCCCTAAGAACAGTTTTCCCAGTGCTTGTGTGTTTATCTCATGTATATATTCCATCTATTGGGCACACATATTTGTGGGTGGTCAGGAAGATGACTTCTTATTTAACTGTATAATTTTGATGAATACAAACACACTAGAATATGCTTCATAACTAGATCTATTGTTCCATGTGGACTGTAGACACTTAGAGGTCTTGTTCTCCATCCTTAGCCACTGATAAGGCAAATCAGCCAAACAAAGTGTCCTTGTGGAACTTTCACAGAGCAGAATTGCAGGTGCTTGGCCTTATTAGATCTAAGCCCTTCAAAGAATTATAGAGAACCAGAAGTGATAGTGCAGGTGTCTGGCCTTGGTATATCTTAGTCCTTCTAGAGATCAATGACACCTATGTTGCCCTCAGCTTCCTCCACAAGCACGTCCCCCTCTGATTAAAAAAACATTTAACACTTTGTATTTATTTCTACACCAGTTTTTAATGCAAGATTTTGGCTAAGTAGACTGTGTATAGGTCCTGAGAGTCAGGAAATTAGCATTAAAAGACTGTTAACTGATTACCCATGTCCTGATATTATTAATCACATAAAATAGTACACACATTCTTTGCATTTTCCTTAAATCTCTCATTGGTTTAGTTTCTTCCCTTGTACCCTTGTAGCTATCCCTTTAAGAGACAGCCAGAACATTTTACAACTGACAGCTGTTGTCAATCACCAATTAAGTTGACCAAGTCTTTGCCAAGTGTGACTCTTATCAGAATACTTGTCCCTGAGAGTTTACTTTGTAATTTTTACTAACAAGTTGCTAATGAATGGAGATATATATATTGGGAATTTGTAGTGGCTAGTAGAATATAGATGTAGTAGAATAAAAATGTAGTAGAATAAAAATGTAGAAGGATAGAAGAATAAAGATGTACAGAAGAATAAAGATGGCAGAAACAAAGAACGCAACAATAAAGAGCACACAGAATGAAGAGCATTGGCTCTCTCTGTGTGTGAAGTTATTAGAGAAATCTTTCACTTTTCCCTTACTCCTGGAAGCATTTCTCTTAAGGAACCCTGCATGGGGGCTGGGGGCTGGTACCTCCACCTCTACACATTATGCAGTTTGTAATAACTGGAGAAGATGTAGTGAAGAAAGAAATCATTATGATCTGGTTAAAATGAAAATAATATCAAACATAAAATTGAGGCATTAGAGCTAAGCTTTCACTATTACCATAACAAATATTCATTCAACAAATAGTTACTGTATTTTTGTGCAGTGATTACTATCCTAGGAAATATAGGACATATGTTTTTATAAAATAAGGATTGAAATGTTTGTCCTCGTGGAACGTTCAATCTTGTGGGATTAAGTAACAGCAATTCTGAGATGTATATGCATTTCCCAGGACACTGAATTTGTCTTCATGTGGCTCGAGTGTTTCTACTTGAGTGGTACATCTATTTTGAATGCATTCTGTAGGATGTTGCATAAGCAACATAGTTAAACACCTCTCTGAACATCAGGCTTAGAGACTTCAACATATGTTTGGGAGATCTGTCAATAGGACCCTAAAGCAGTAGTTTCCCAAAAGACCACACACAGTTTCCATTCTTGCAGGCAAGTATGAGCTATGGCAAAATGAGAGAGGAAAGACATGCCTCTCAATGTGCTTGGAGAGAAGGTTGATGGCATCAGAAACAACAAATGTGCTCATCAGTTGGAGTATGTGTGAATAGCTGGTCTTACTATTGGACTGGTGAGTCAGGAGGTGTGGCTTGTACTTAGCTGAGACATGGTGGCTGCAGGGTATATAATAATTAAAATTAAGTCTGCTTTAAAACTTGTTTTCACAACTAAAATGGTAATGTAATTCATAATCTCTAATGACATCAGTAAAATCTACCCAAGTTAAAAAAAAACTAGAAAGAAGATACAAAGGGAGATATAGATTCCTAGAAGTGCAGTGTTGACACTTGCCATAGCCCATGGTGAGAGACACCCCTGAAAGTTTGCAAGGATCTGGAAGAATTAGAGGTAGATGGCATCTGGACATAATGTGGACCTCAAAGGAGACACAAGATAGTTTTCTCACATACATCCAGATTCTAAGGACACAGATCACCACTAAATTATGGCTGTACAGGGATCCTATTTCTGACAAAGTATTTATTTGAAAACTATTATTTTTATAAAAGCTCACAAATCTAGCTAAGAACGCAGAATTATGTATGATTCCTCTCACCTGGCCATGCTGGATGTCAGCAGTAGCAACTGAAGTGATTTCAAAAATTTCCTTTCATTTGCTAGATAAAATGACTGTAGATTTCTGTGTGGCACTCACACGGAACTCCCTACCTGTGGAAACAAAGATGACGTAGTGTGAGTTAGCTATGCGGGTGTTTAATACTGCTCACCAAAGTATTTCAGGGATAATGTGACCCATCATGACCTTGCTTCTGTACTGACTATCACCACAGGCACTGTTATGTCACACCCTCTACTTCTTAGTCTTTGTCTTCTAGGCATTAATACCACAATACCCAATAGCATCTATAAAAATAGAAAATATAATTTCAAGGTCTGATACATATACATGGAATTTCCAAGTAAGCAGCCTGGGTTGTTTTCAGAGACACACTCCTGAAGATAAAGACTCACAGCCAGACATTATGCAGAGAGAGAGCGTCTAAACTGAAGGTCTCTATCAGGTCCAACCCCTCAGAGTTTGGGGAACCCTGTGGAAGAGGGGGAGGAAAGATTATAGGAGTCAGAGAGGATCGAGGACATTACGAGAACGTGGTCCACCAAATTAGCTAAACAGGGCACACAGGGCTCAAAGATACTGAAGCAGCAGACATGGAGTCTGCACTGGTCTGCATCAGGTCCTCAGCATAATGGTATGGCTGCTAGCTTGGTGTTCTTGTGGGACTCCTAACAGTGGGAGAAGCTGTATCTATTGACTCTTTTGTCTGCACTTAGGGACTCTTTTCCTCCTATTGGGTTGCCTTGTCCATCTTGGATATGAGGGATTTTGCCTTGTCTTATTGTATCATGTTTTGTCCTGTTTGACTGTCATCCCTTGGAGGTCTGCTCTTTTCTGAAGAGGAAACAGAGGGGGAGCAGATCTGGGTGAGGTGAGAACTGTGCAGGGGGTGGGGGTATTGGCGGGGAGGGGTGGAGGGGGGGAAACTGTGGTCAGGATGTATTGCATGAGAGAAGAATCTATTTTCAATTTAATAAAGGGGGATGAAACAGGACAAGCATGCATCTTACATGAAAGTTTGTGTGTTCGTGTCTAGCTTTATCATACTGTGATGGGTGTGACCCAATTCATCCTTTACAAACAGCATCTGTCAGTTTTGCTGTGATATTAACTTCCATGGAGAGACAGGAATCTATTGTAGTAAGCTTCTTAGAAGAACACATTAAGTGCCATTTCTGGGAGAAGACTAGTTTCTTTGTTGTTTGGTTTATTCTGGTTTCGTGTTGATTCCTGAGGCAGGGTCTCACTCTGTAGTCCATGCTGACCGGGACCTCTCCATCCTCCTCTCTACCTCTGTTGTGCTAAGTGGTAGGATGCCACAGCACCTGCTTCAAAGAATGACACTTGACAATTTTCATTGCTAATGAAATTTCGTTGCTGGGTCAAACATGTTTTCTGAGGAAATGAGAACAAAAAGAGAGAGATTATAATGAATATATAATGATAGTGAATTAACTTAATTTTGGAGAACACACACCACATACTTTTAGAGTTAAATTTGACATGGTTAAAGGGATAGATAATTTGACTATGTGACTCTTGCTTTAGCTTTTGTTTGTAATCTGAAACAGATTTGTTCAGTTTCCTACATTCATTATTCACCTTCCTTACATTTGTATAAAAAGAAACTTCTGCAGGGATTGGGGATTTCAATCCTCATACTCAGTCCTCAATATGACATAGGCACTGTTTGTCACAAACTCCATTCTCTGGGATGGGTCTTATAGTGACCTCTGTGTTCCATATTTATTAAATTTGTTAGGTATGTGCAATGAATGAGTGGAGCCAACAATGGCATATCTTACTGGAATCCTGTGGTTATATACAATCATATTTTATTCTCACTGATCTGTACTATAACTTATCTCTGGATCTGGAAGAAGTCATTAACTTTGTTATTGTTACTGTATTCACCTCTGAGTAGCTTAGTGCAGTACATTTTTGTCTCCCCACTTCTGTGACCTAGGGCAGTGAACACAATGGTGAAGTGGACAAGTGGAGTCTGCAAAAGATGGACTGGGGTGTATCTACCACATCATGATAGAGGTAGCCATGGGCACACTAATTTTCATGTGGAGTGCACACTTCTTATGGATGATGTTCCTTCTATAGCTTGCTTATTATGTTTCTGGAAACATCTAAAACCTACATTTTAAAATGTCTTTCCACTAACAAAACCCAAATTGTTGACGCTGGAATTCCCCCATCACTACCCATGATCACACACATAGATTAACACACTATTGGTGGGGGTAAAAATAAGTTTCCAAAATGCCATTTTGAGAAATTTTGACTCCCATAATCTCTGATAGGATCTGCAAGATGGATTAATTAATTGTTTTCTCAATGTACATTTAATTTAGTATCAAGAGTGTAATACTTTTAAAGGCCCCACTATAATAAAAGTCTACATATCCTATTTATACCAGTGTCTTTATTTAGCATAAGGCTGTTGAATGAGATGAAGGTCTCATACAGATAACTATGGAAAACAATAATAGAGGGAGTTATACAATGGCAAGTAGCCTTCTATAATCCAGTTATGAATGGACAATTCATTTGAATTTGAATTTGAACAATTCAAACTGAAATTTGAGAGCATGCCTTCACTTTTGTACATTTCTTGGTTAAGATTTCCCTTAGTTTTCCCAAGCAATCAAAAAATAAACCCACCATTAATTAAAATCATATTGATTGGAGGATCAACTGAATACATGGAGCCCTGAGCTAGCTGGCTAAACACATGCACTACTTGTATTGACATTTGCTATCTGATTTTCACGTGGTTATTCAAAGTTGTCTTTTAGCACACAAACCCTTGAGTGGCAAAATTGCCCCCGTTTGAGTTTTGACCCAGTGATTCATCAACAATGGTCAAATCTGCAGTGGTATTGGCAGAATCAGTACACAGTGCACCTACGTGATTTTCAGGGTTTAGTGTGATACATGCTCCACTTCACACTTGACTATAACTTTAGGTGTTCAGTTCATGATTTAAGATCTCTAGGTCTTCCCCATCTTAGAAACTGAAGATATGGTGAGTTAATGAAGCTTAAAAATTCTGGCTCTTCCCTGTTTCCTCAAACAGAAACTTCTCTCCAATGTCTACATGTTCAAAAAGAAGTCTTGACAGGTGATCTCTTTGGAACAGTCCAGCTGTGCGGGCTGAGGAGATGGCCCAGTGGATAAAGTGCTTACTGTGCAAACACAAGAACATGAGTTAGATCCGCATCTGGAACATAGAAACTGAGCTTGGTGGTCTGTTCTGATTATCCAAGAGCTGGTAGAGTGCAGAGACAGACAGATCCTCACTGGCCATCCAGTTGACCTAAAAGATGAGCTCCAGGTACAGTTGAGGGAGCCTCTCTAAAAATATAAGGTGGTGAGTAATGCAGGAAGACACCTAACATTCGTCTCTAGTGTCTACTAGCACAATGGGCTAGTGCAACTGCATACACATTTGAGCATGTACATGCACAGTGTACGCACACACCGATACACACATACAAATATAGACAAAGAAAGAGAGATACAGGCACACACACACAGACAGAGAAAGAGAGAGGGAGAGAGAGACAGACAGACAGAGACAAAGAGAGACAGAGGAAAAACAGAGAGAGAGAGAGAGAGAGAGAGAGAGAGAGAGAGAGAGAGAGAGAATAGTCAGCAGCAAGGGAAGAAAAAATAAGATGAAGTACAGGTTTCTAGTACCAGGCATGATTTCCTTCCTATTTGATGGGCCTTAAGTCCAATTAGATAGATCATTGTTTGTTACCACTATATGTGAGTCCCACTATTGCACCTTTACAGGTATTTCATCATGTCAGTAAGTGCTGTGGTTAGTAGGTGTTGCAGCTGGGTAGGCTTTTATGGCTTCCCTTCCTGGCAGCGTGTATAGGACTTTTTGGTAGCATGGAAGCTTGGCAGCAGGAAGAGGCTTTCAGGATACATCCAGTCAATAGTCTGAATTTTGTTTCCTAAGTGTGCATTGTCTTCAGCAGGAGCAGCGCCCCTTCAACTTTGAGAAGCAACCAAGGGCTACATCAGTAATCTAAACTGTTCTTGGAGTCACCTGGTCTACCCTGACCAACCGTCTCAGACGCTGGTTTCTCATGCCTGGTACTAGATTTTTTGATAGTCTCTGATTCTTGTGAAGGAGCACTGTCACTCCAAGTGACATAATTTGCATATATATATATACATATATATATACATATATATATATAATGGGATTTCTTTAATCTTTGTCAAACATGCATGGTGTTCTTTTTACCGCCCTTATTTTTAAAACTAGATTATTACATATATAGCATTTTATTTCCTGGAATATTATAGGATGCTTATAGTCAAATTTTTCTTTCTTTGCTGGAGATTGAACCAATGTCCTCCTATATGCTGGGCAAGCACATTACCACTGAGCCTGCCAGTCAGGTTTATTCTTTTTTCTGTGAATTAGAGCATTGTTCCTTAGATTTCAGTGAGAACAAGTTTTCTTGGGTTTTAGCGAAAATATTAAATCATTTAAAAATATATATTTTAAAATAAAACATTGCATTCTTCCTCCCTTCCCTTTCTTTTCTGCAACTCCACCCATGTCTCTTGTCATTTCCTCTCAAATAGATGGCCTCTTGTACATGCATACTTAGGCACAACTATAGAAATACAATTTCCTATGTTCATTTTTGTTCTTTATGTGTATATGATTTCAGAATTGATCACGTTGTATTGAATAACCAATTAGGGAGTTCATCCTGAAATAGGCTTATTCTCCCTCTCAACAGTCTTTGGCTGCCTGTAGTTCTAAGTTATCTAAGGGGTTGGAACCCATGATTCTCCCCCTTCTGAGTTAGCATGTCTATTGATACTGTTATTGTTCAAGTCTTGCCTATGCAGCCATTTCTAGGAGACACGATCTCTGAAGATTTCCAAGTCTTCTGCCTCTTACAGTCTTCCTTTCCTCTCTTTCACAGTGTTCCCTGAGTCATAGGTGTAGCAGGAATCTTATAAGTTCTTATTAATAAAATCAAACCCCGAGCCAAGTATTGGGGTGAACACTAGAAGGTCAGAGAGCCAGAACAAGCCACAGCTACCTCACCTCACCGGAACCTCAGCTGGTTTTGTTTCCTCAGATTGGAGGCCTCTGAGTCCTCATCCAGAATGGGTCTCAGCTGAATTGCTGCTCAAAAGCCTGAAAGCTTAACCAGCCAAAATGCTTAACCAGGCCAAATGCTGCTAGTTTCTGGTCCTCACGCCTTATAAACCTTTCTGCTTTCTACCACCACTCCCTGGGATTAAAAGCTTGCTTTCTGGGATTAAAGGCGTGAGTCACCATGCTTGGCTCTTTCCAATGTGGCCTTGAACTCACAGAGATCCAGAGGGATTTCTGTCTCTGGAATGCTAGGATTAAAGGCGTGTGCTACCACTGCCTAACCTCTATGTTTAATATTGTGGCTGTTCTGTCTCTGACCCCAGATAAGTTTATTAGAGTGCACAGTATTTTGGGGAATACAATACCACCACACATAGGTGCAGGAGTTATATTGTAGATGTATTCGTTGGACCTTTGAGGATCCCCAGTATTCGTGGATTTCTGTATTGTGTCCAGTTGTGATTTTTGCAATGGTAACCATTTGCTGTAAAGAGAGACTTCTTTGCTGAATGATAAGAGCTACACTGATATCTTTTTGCCTCAGGATAAATTACAGAGTTTGCTTAGGAATTATGCTTGTCTACCAAAGTGGAAGTAATAGATTTTCTTCTAGGATCCAAGACCTCTCTAATCTGGTTAGTTAGTGAAGTTTCTAGCAGAAGACATGATTTCCCTCTTGTTGAGTGTATCTCCAGTCCAATTAGACAGCTGTTGGGTATAGACAACATATGGGTGCCGCTATTGTACTTTAAGGATATTTTTTTCCATGCTGGTAAATTCTCTGGCCCATAGGAATCACCTGCATTTTAATTTTTTTAATCCTCATGGTTGGAATGCAAACTTGATGGGAATTTTAAAATAGCAAAAATTTAGAAAGAATAAGATGAGATATTCATTAAGCTTACAGGATATATATATATAGCTCGAATAAAAGCTAATTAGGTAATGAATTTCAATTTTGAAGCTCTACTCTTAAATAATGTATACAAGGTGACTTTAATAGTAAGAATTTGATCTAATTATGGGGCTGGTAAACAGCATGAGTCTTAAGTAGGAAACTCATTAGATAGCGTGAATTAATAGTTTGCAAAGATCCCTACTGCCAAGGATACCTATTAATAGAGTAGACTTTAATGGTTTAGCAGAAGTTAGTGTCTGCTTTCAAATTTACTCTGAGTAATGCTGTGCACTGTTTGGTTGACACATCTTTTCTCTAAAGAACTACTTTAGGAATGAAACATAGGACTATTTGCACAGAAGACAGAAGACCAGATGCTGAAAGGCTAATAGGTGAAGCAGGCATGGAAAACAGAGTTCTTTGTATTTGATGTTAAGAGACCTGAGTGAATCCCTTGGAAAGTCCTTAAACATGGCAGTCTCAGGGCACAGGGACAGAGTGTGACCCCAGACATCCTTTCCCAAGTGTGCACAGGAGTAAAGTTTGTTGGCAGAACTCAAGTCAGTGGTGAAGTTATTGACATATTTCTGTGCCTTGACGTAATGCCTACCTTGAGCTTCCCACATGGAGAAATTGGGCTAGAGAAGTCCAGGAACATGTCTGATGACTGCAAGTAAAGGAGCTTTTCACTATACCCAAGAAACTGAGTCTAGTCCCCAGAATCCTGGCTTCTGCAAGTTGTCCTGTGACTGCCATACATTGTCCTGGCATGTGCTTGAAAATGCAGATGCATTCATATTCTCTCTCTCTCTCTCTCTCTCTCTCTCTCTCTCTCTCTCTCTCTCTCTCTCTCTCTTTCTCTCTCTCTCTCTCTCTCACACACACACACACACACACACACACACACTCACTTACTCACTCACGATCAATGAATAAATAAATGTAAGAACAATTAAATGAAAAAGTTACTTTGATTCTACTCTAACATGTGTCAACTTTGTTTTTAAGAACTGACCTTGGTCTTGTGTATACTGTCCCATCAGCTGTGAGTTTTTATGTGTAACTTACCTGTGGTGTCTAGGAAACAGGTTCCTTCTTGTCTTCAGCTCTTACAATTCTTCCAAACTCCACTCCTCAGTAATCCTTGAGCTTAGGAGGAGGGAATGCTATACAGGTGTCCCATGTGGGACTGAGATCCCCATTTTCTCTGGGTAAGACAAATTGGAGTTGATGGGTTTTGTTTGTTTGTTTCGTGTCTTTTATTTTTGTTTGTTGGTTTTTAAAGAAGACACAGTTAGGTAGGCAGGGTGGTATGGATCTGGGAGGTGCTGGGGGAAGGGGTTATAATGTGATCAAAATACATTGTACAAAATTCCCAAAGAACTGGAAAAAAAAAAAAAAGAAGAATTGAGTCAGGACCAGAGAAATAGTTCATGGTGAACATAAAAGAAAACTCAAGAAATTCTAGACTCAGTGTCACTGAATCGGGGAAAAGCTAAGCATTGCTGGTTTGAACCTTGTTGCTGCCTCCTTTCCTCTGTTTTCCAACTCTTTCTCACGTTCTTCTTTCCTATTACGTTATTGTGCAACACTTTGGATCCATTTCCTCTTTGTGTATGATTGCATTTCTGTTGACAGCCTGGAAATCTCTATGGAAAAGTATTTCTCAAGTCAACTGTACAACCCAGGATGGTTTCACAGGGCACGAGCCTCACTGCTACCTTCTCTCTCCTCAAAGAATGGTTTTTAGTTCTAGCAGCTAAGACACAGAACAACTGTTCTTCAAGAGTTTAGGTATTTGGAAGACATGAAATGAATTCCATGCCATGACAGACAAATGATGCATGTAGCACGTCTGTCCTAATGGGAATTCTCAGGACCCTCTCATTATTTTCCTTTCTTTCCACTAATGTTGGGCCATGTTATCATCTGGGTCTTTGTGTGGAGGTGGCTGATGGGAATGGGGAGACAGAAACACCTCCATTAGGGAGAGCAGATGTTGCTGTTGCAAGTGTAATGCTTTCTCCTGAGAAATCCTGTCCCCTTGTCTTTTTGAGTAAGGTCCTACTATTTGGTTATCTTCAAAATTCACTTACAAACAAGTACAGACATTAGTAGGTTATGTGGGACTTTGGACCAATTTTCAAATACTGGAAAATGTACATCATTTGACTTTTTTTAATAAATATTTTTATTTTATAAT
>CABHPP010000336.1:0-31493 GCA_902168425.1 Peromyscus attwateri | reverse complement strand
GGCCTAGTCCAGTTCCATGGGGGCTCCTCAGCTATTGGAAACACAGCTCATGTGTTTCCACTAGTTTGGCTAGTTGTCTCTGTATTTTTATTTTTAATATTTTCTATATTTTTCTACATTTATATATATTATAATTTTGTTTATTTTCTATAAATATATTTTATATTTATAAAGTTTATATTAAATATGTTTATATTGTGTTTTATATATTTATCATTATATTTTACATGATGGTGGTTGTTCTTATTAAGTCTTTGCACTGGAGAGCTCATGATCATGCACAGCAAATTGATTCTACAGTAGATTTGATGAAGGCTCAAAAGGGAAATACTACATAATGTGTTTGTAAATTGAGACTTAGTAATGCATTTAAAATTATCTGGCCACTTTGAACTGAGGTTCCTTCTATGGTTATACTACTGGTTGGAAAAGTCATCACAAGGTTGTGGAGAGATGACTTAGGAATTATGAGTTCTTTCTGCTCTTTTAAATGACCAAGTTCAATTCCTAGCACCCATATCAGGCAGCTCACATAACTTAAGATCCAGGGCTTCCAATACCCTCTTCTGTGCTCTGTAGGCACCCACATACCCAGGGACATACCTGAAGCTTGAATACACACACACACACACACACACACACACACACACACACACATTCTCCACAAATAAATAATAATTAACCTTTTAAAAAGAGAAATCATCACAAACTCTGAAATGGTTCTCCAATACAGAATTCAGTTGAAGTCAGGTTATTAAACCTGTCAGTGTAGTAACTACATTACATTTAAATGGGGAATCTATCCTCTCAAGCAGACCCCTTTAAAACTATTGTCTATAGATCATTGATACTGTTGTCAATAGCTGTTCCAAAGTTATAGACAATAAAGCCTATCTTAGACCTATATAAATCCCAGAACCTAATCTCCAAACAACTAATTTTATTCTATTAAGAACTATAGTTTCTTGAGGGAACAATGAACCCAGAAGTAAAATTTAGTCTAAGAATAAATGTATCCTAGCCATGCAAATGTATACTCAGACACCAAGCCAGTGGGTCCACATTAGCAATACACAAGCTACTTTTTTAGGGTTAGAGAAAGAATAGTGGGAAATGATCAAGAGTAGATAATCTTGAGATTGGTCCAGATAATAAAGTCACAGAACACTCCAGTGGTCAGTAAAATAGCACCTCAAGGTCCTGGGCAAAATAATAGAACAATAAAGTGAGATTCACTTAAAGGAACAACAAAGTATGTTACCACAGAAGATCTTCCATCCATCTGTGTGTGTGTGTGTGTGTGTGTGTGTGTGTGTGTGTGTGTATGTCTATCTGTATATATCTGTTTCTATCTATCTATCTCTCTATCTATCTATCTATCTATCTATCTATCTATCTATCTATCTATCTATATTTAACACTAGAGGAGAAAATGGGCAGTTAGTTAGTCTATTCCCAAATCCAGCATCTGTTTACAGTACTAATCCTGGAAAATTCTTAGTTAATCATTTTAGTATTCTCAGTCTGGGGTCAGTTATTTTAGACTTTCTCAGACTGTCAGTGAGAGACAGCTTGGCAGTACCATCTCTCCCTTCTTGTTTAGTCCATCTGTCTACTGTGATAAAATACCCCTCATCTTCCCCCCCCCTTCTTGTGTGTGTGTGTGTGTGTGTGTGTGTGTGTGTGTGTGTGTGTGTATGATATATGAATGGGTGTTTATATGTATGCTTAATGTTTGGGTGAGTGTGTTTGTGTATGTGCAGGTGAATGTGCACATACATTTGTTGTTCTGAAGTCTCCCTCTATCACTGTCCACTTTTTTTTTTTTTGAGATAGAATCTATTATTGAATTATTTTGCTTAGGCAACCTGGCTGTATATACTCCAGGATTCCCCTTGATCCACCTGTGTGATGTTAGGGTTCCCGATGCAAGCCTCCATGCTCAGCATTTTGTGTAGGTCCTGGGGATCCAGACTCCGGTCCTCATGTTTACAGCACAAGCACTTACCCAGTGAGCCAAGCTCTAGTCCTATTCTGCTTTTAATCACCTGTGGCTAAACTGGACGCTCCTCCAAGAGAAGTAATGCTACTGTAATAGTAATCCAGAACACTGTACACCCTGACTGTCCTCTCTGGCCCAGATTATCAGTGTCGGGAGAGAAGGAGAAGCCAGAGAGACTCTCCCCAAAACAGCTCTGCTTAAGGGCTACAAAAGAGTATAGTCCATTTCTTTTTTTTTTTTTTTTTTTTTAAGATTATGTTTTATGTGCATTGGGGTTTGGCCTGCAGGTATGTCTGTTGATGCCAGCTCTCCTGCAACCAGAGTCACAGACAGTTGTGAGCTGCCATGTGGGTGCTGAGAATTGAACCTGGATCCTTTGGAAGAGCAGCCAGTGCTCTTAACCCCTGAGCCATCACTCCAGCCCCACAAGGGGGAACCCACTCCAGGACCACAAGAGGGACAGCCATGGATTGCTCTAGGAAGAGGAAATAGATAAGATCTCCTGGGTAAACTGGGAGGGGGTGATAGAAGGAAGGGATGGGGGATGGAACATGAGGGATCAAGTTGGCCTAGTTGGGGGAGGGACAGAGAGGGAGAGCAAGGAAAGATATACCTTGATAGAGGGAGCCATTATGGGGTTAGGGAGAAACCTGTAGCTAGGGAAATTCCCAGGAACTCACAGGGATGACCCCAACTAAGACTCCTAGTTAGCAGAGAGGGTGCCTGAACTAGCCTTCCCCTGTAATCAGATTGGTGACTACCCTAATTGTCATCATAGAACCTTTATCCAGTAGCTGATGTAAGCTGATGCAGAGATCCACAGCCAAGCACTGGTCTGAGCTCCTGGAGATCATTTGAAGAGAGGGAGGAGGTACTATATGAGCAAGGGGAGTCAAGATCATGATGAGGAAAACCACAGAGACAGCTGACCCTAGCTAGTTACAGCTCACAGACTCTGGACTGACAGCTAGGGAACCTGCATGGGCCCTCTGAATGTGGGTGGCTTGATCTGTTTGTAGGACCCTGGCAGTTGGACTAGGATTTATCACTGATGCGTGAACTGGCTTTTGTTAGAGCCCATTCCCTATGGTGGGATACCTTGCTCAGCCTTGATGCAGTGGGGAGGGGCTTGGGCCTACCTAAACTTGATATGCAAGACTTTATTGACTCCTCAAGGAGGAGTGGATGGGGATGGGTGGGAGGGGGTGAGGGGAACAGGGAAGGGGAGGGAGGGGCAACAGTGGTTGGTATGTAAAAACAAAAAAAAAAAAAAAAAACAAGAGTGTAGTGGGGAATGAAGCCACCATGCATAAGGGCAGAGACCTAATGTGAATTGTGGACTTGGCATGCCAAGTTGCAGAAAGCAAGATCTTTTCTTTTATGTGGCTTGTGTCAACCTCTCCAGCTTCAATGTTCCCAGGGACAGAATTTGGATAAAAGGCAATTCAGAAAGTAATCTTCATTGTATGCTGATGGGTGGAAATAGCAAAAACTACTCTATGTATGTAGGGAAAAAAAATCTGCAGAACTTTAGTAGCAGGGCGTCTTGTCCTTTCTCACCATCTGTGACTCTGAGATCCCTCAGGCATCATCTGATCCTAGAGGTTCTCAAATATTTTATTTTGCTGCCAAGATGTCTTATTATGAAATTCTAGGTCCGCAATACCTTTGCTGCAACTGTGTTCTCTGGATTTCCTATGCTCAAGAGTTTGTTAATCCCTGGTAGATATCACTAGCTACAAGAAGTAGCCCTGGTTAATCTGTACTTAAATCTCTCATTTAATATGAGCATCTTACTAATTACTGCATGCTACTGAAAAGGTCATCCCCAAAGATACTAGCTGCATACTGATACCCATATCGGAATTAGTATTCACCACTTAAAATCCTTAAATCCCGGCAGGCATATGAGAAAGAGTCAATATGTAAAATAAATAGGACCCCACGATGCACACAGAGGAAACACTTGGAATACAACGGAACAGTTGCCACAGGCGTCACTGCAACTAACACATTGCTCTGATCTCTTGGAAGCAAATCCCTTTCACTCCTTCCACCACTCTGATGACCACAGGCTGAGAGGTTATCAAATGATCCTCCAAGGATCACCTGCATGTAAAGAAATAACCTGATGGTTTTCAGTGACTGTCTGCTTTCAACCTTACCGTTCAAAAACAAAGCTCTCACATTGGCTGGGAAGTCTTCTTGCATTGTCTGATGTTGAGGCCTGAGTCTGCTCCCCCGGTCCATTAGAAACAGATCCAGCATTGCTTCCACCCCCCACCCACCCCCCACCCACCCCCCACTCACCCCCCACCCCCCCACCCCGCTAATAAGACAATACCTGTGTTAGATGGGTGAGCCCTACAGGTGTTTGTTTTATGGAATTTTATTAATACTGATGACTGAAATGAAATTTTCCCCTAAATCTGTCTAGGAATGAGCATTTTTAAAAATATATAATAAAGTAGCCATCATTCCCAAAGTATTGGGGGCCTTCTAAAGCCAATGATAATGGATACACTAATGAAACCAGTTTATATGTTTTCCTGATTTATTAAGTTCCACCTTGGCTAATTACTATGCACATTATAATTAATCCTTCTGGGACATTTCTTCCATTTGTGAGATTAAAGGAAAACATTGAATTCCAGAAGCAAAGCAAATGTTGCCAGTTTTAAGCCCTTGTTTAACCTGACATATCACAGAACCAGGCCTGCCATGCAGCACTTACAATCTCTTCATGCTAATACCCACAGTGACTCAGAATGAATACAAATGATAATTACCTCAAGTTCAAATTTAAGATGACTTATATGGATTTCAAAATCACTAAAACCTTTAGTACCTTTAATTTGTGCTCAAAATCTCACAGCACATTCTTCTTGCATGAGATAAAAATCTAAAGGCATAATAGGTATTAATTACCATTTCCTTTGCTCATCCCGCGCTTGAAAGCAATTTATCATTCCATATCAAGGCTTTCTCATTTGTTCACAGTATAAATAAAAGATAAAGGCCTTTAGTTCGTTTTCATTTCATGATGTTTCCACGGCTTCTTTTCAGATCCTTTGATTTCTCGGTATGAAGCTTTGCTTACAACCCATTTTATTTAGTCTTTGTTCTCGGGCACTGTTTAAATGAAAATCATTTTATAAGTATGGCATCAGTCACCTTGGCCTGAGAAAGTGTTGGAACGAGCAGAGCGTTAGCATTTCCACTGTCGTTTAGAAGATAGCACTTTTGAACTAAGACATTAAAGGAGAATTTCACCCCTGTAATCCTTTGTTTGTGTTGTTCTTTCTAGCTTTTCAATTGTCAAATTCAGGAGCATTTTTTTTCACTAACTTCCTTGAGAATTAATTAGATGGGAAGCTGTGTATGTGTGTCATATTGTGTGTATAGATAGATAGATGATAGATAGATAGATAGATACATAGATAGATACATAGATACATCAATACATTGATACATAGACAGGCAGACAGATAGATATGGAATGGACAAAAAAGATAGTAACAGAGGCAGGGACAGACAGAACCATTTGGAGCATTTAGAAACTATTTAAAGGGTGTATCTTTAGATCAGTTGTGTCAGTTAATCCCACTCCAACCCGACCCCACCCCCAGTCTCAACAATGAAAGCTGGACACCACAAGCTTGTATCATTGTCCCTCTTTGTTCTACTAGCCATCACTCATGCTATTTTAATGGAAATATTGTCATTTATAAGTATGGATAGTTCTTTTATAGTATTCTTCATTAAATTTATTTCTTTTACATCCTGACTGCATCCTCATCTCCCTTCTCTCCTCCCACTCTTTCTCCCACCTCCCCTCCACCTCCTCTAAATCCACTCCTCCCCTGTATTTACTCAGAAAAAGGCAGGCCTCCCTCCCCTGGGCATCAGCAAAGCATGGAATATTAAGCTGCCATAAGACCAAGCACCTCCCCCTGTGTTTAGGCTGGGCAAGGCAATCCAGCATGAGGAATGGGTTCCAAAGAGCCAGGGACAGCCCCTGCTCCCATTCCTGGGAGTCCCACAAACAGACCAAGCTACACAACTGTCACATATATGCAGAGGGTCTAGGTTGGTTCCCTGCAGGCTCCCTGGTTGTTAGTTCAGGCTCTGTGAGTTCCCATGAGCCAGGATGGCCATTTCTGTGGGTTTTCCTCTGATGTTCCTGACCCCCAGGCTCCAGTAGTCCCTCCTCCTTCTCCTCAGTGGGACTCCCCAAGCTCAGCCCTATGTTTGGTCATGGGTCTCTGGATCTGCCTCTATCAGTCACTGGATGAAGGTTCTCCAATGACAACCCAGGTAGTCACCAATCGGTCACAGTGGATGGACAGTTCAGGCTACGCATCCACTGCTGCCAGGAGTCTTAGCTGGGGTCGTCTTTGTAGACTCATTGAAGTTTCCCTCGCATCAGGCTCTGCCCTTTCCAGTCATCTCCCTCAGCTCTCTACCCTTCCACCTACCCCCTGCCCAACTTGAACCCTCATATTTCTATGCCCACTGGCCCCCAGTCCAACCAGGAGATCGCCTCTACTTCCCCTTCCCAAGAAGATGCATGCATCCCCCTGTGGGCCCTCCTTGTTACCTAGCCACTCTGGGTCTGTGGATGGTAGCATGGTTATCCTTTACTTTACAGTAAATATCTACTTATGGAAACCTTGAGATAATCACCAAATTTGTTAGTATTACAACCCTTTAAATAGTAACTCAATAATGTGGCCATAACCATGGTCAAACACCAATAAGAGTGTGATTGTATAGTAATTTGCAAGAAAGAAAATACTGGCACTTTCATAACCATGTTATTTTCTGCCTTCTTTTGGTAGGATATAGAGGAAATAGTGAGGTCTATTCTATTAACAAGACCATTAACAAAACCTTTTTGATACATTCTAGATGTAGAAGAATCTAAATGTTCTACTTGAGTTGAAACAAAAAAATATGTATTAATGGCTTGAACACCAATACCTACCTGTGACTAGTGGGATGTCCTAGTGCAGATTATATTCCTGTATAGTCACTCCAGAGAGCAGTAATGGATTATCAATGTCAGCCACAGCAAAGTGTAGGGTGGATTAGGAATTCCTGCAGGCACAGTGATGGGGATGGATTAGTAATGCCTGCCATGACACAATGATAGGTAGCTGGCTTGAGCTCACTGTCTTCCAGATGTGGCTCTTCTCTTACCTTTCTCCACTCCCAGTCATGCTGATGAATAAGAGAACATATTTATAGCAGCATTAATTGTAAGACTTTCTTCTTCTTTGAGGAAAATCAGGACAAAATCAAAACAAAGCAAAGTAACTGAGCCAGAACACAGTTTTCCTTCCTAATCTCATTTCTGAATTACTGGATTCTCCTACTCAGGTGCTGGGGCTGGGATGTGAAATGTCCCCATTTGCTCATGCTTGGTTTCCAGATGGCAGAACTGTTTCTGAAGGTTGTAGAAGCCTAAGGGAGTAAAGCCTTATTGGACGGAATGAGTTACTTTGTACAAGCCTAACATGTCATATTCCTGACCTACTTCATTACTCCTCTGTGTCCTGACTTCAGATGACACAGTCTAACCTGGTGCCTAATGTTTCTGCTACCATGCATTCCACTCCATGATGGATGGTATCCCTTCAAAGAGTGCAACAAAATGAAGCCTTCCTCCTTTACATCACTCTGATCAGTGTTTGATCACAGCAAGGATGAAGGTAATATGCATCAGATGATTTCTTATCACCTGCTCATCACCTATGTGTTTCTTTTGTTTCTTTCTTTGTTTCTTTCTTTTTTCTTCCTCTTTTTCTTTCTCTCTCTTTCTTTCTTTCTTTCTTTCTTTCTTTCTTTCTTTCTTTCTTTCTTTCTTTCTTTCTTTCTTTCTTTCTTTTTTTCAAGACAGGGTTTCTCTGTGTAGCTTTGGTGCCTGTCCTGGATCTTGCTCTGTAGACCAGGCTGGCCTTGAACTCACAGAGTTCCGCCTGGCTCTGCCTCCCAAGTGCTGGGATTAAAGGCATGTGCCATCACCACCCAGCTATCTAGGTGTTTCTTATTGATCAATCACAAACAATTCATTCTTACTTATGCAACTGCTACCTTCATCCACGATGGAGATTCCCTTTTTAGTACATTAGAACTGAATGCCCATGCGGTACTCTGTCTTGTGCGTGGAATGACTTTCAATTCTGAAAAAAATATGAAAGAAGGACTTTGGGGAATCCCCTGTCTATCTAACATAATCTGTTCTTTTCTACTGGCATTTGGCTTCACTCTGATATCAGCAGATAAAAGATAGTTCCCATTAAGGAGCTCTCTGTATAGCCCTGTTTCTGGACGTGAAGGACATCTAACAAAGCCACTTCAGCTATGGCGAAGGGCACAATGAAGAAGAGGGTTACTCTGTCACCTCCAAATGGTAAAATTGAAGCAATTAACATCTTTAACTGCTTAGAGGCTCAGCTCTGTAATTTCAGATAAGGTTTTATTCTAACCACTTGAAGACAGAATTACATAGTGGCCAAGGTAGACTAATTTTGTAAGGCTTTTAAACTCTGGACACTGGGGACAAGTTCTTTTTTTTTTTTTGGTCTAGGATGGGGAGTTTCTTTATCTTTGAATGTTGTTGTTGGGACTCAACAGAGATGTTAGTTCCAAACATTTCTTCTTACAGCCTCACATCTTTCTGGTACTCAGAACCTGTTATTAGTTACAATAGCCTGCCTCAGTTATTTTTGACATTACAAAAACAGGATACCAAAAATCTGAGAGTCTAACCTAAGTAATTGCAATACAGTGGGTAAAGAGTTGGGCTAAAATCCAGAGAATAACTGATTCTAGGAAAATAAAAATCCTATTTTTTTCAGGAAAACATTTAGTGCATAATAAAACAAGATGCTGAAAATGAATTCAGAAAGTGCCCTGCATCCTGGGTAAGGAAAGATAGGATGATGGCTGTTTTAAAAACACATCCTTTCGGACTGGGGAATACATCTCCCTTGTTAGTGTGAGTTTGGTCTGCACATCCTACAAAAAAATGTAGATTGTGGTGAAGTGTGCTTGTGACACTGCACTGTGGGGGAGGGAAAAGGCAGAGCCTAGTCCAATTTGCCAATTAGACAACCTGTCTTAAAACAGAAGGTGGGCAGCACCTGAGGCTGTCCTCTGCGCGTGCGTGTGCGCGCGCACGCGCACACACACACACACACACACACACACACACACACAGTGTATTTACACAAACACACATACATGCACCCACGCACAGAATGCCACATTACACAAAACACACATACATGCACCCACATACAGAACTGCCATTTGAGTGCAGATGTGAACACCTGATTTGCAAGTCTCGACCTAATTATTAATTACTAGGCCTGTGTTGGGACCTGCTTTTGGAATAGCACATTTCAAAATGTTTGGCTTATCTGACTCATCCTTATTTTTGTTTATGAAATATATATAGTATCTAGAAGATGGGTTAATGCAAAATGGTGATGTTGTTTATAACACCTGGCACAAAAGTAGATTTCAATACATTTTTGCATCTTTCCGTATGTTTTGAGTCACTGAGTTAATCTTTATGTTCACATATTAAGCACATATTCTGACATATGCAATTATGTACATTCACACACGGCTGTAAACAAACATGATTTATAAAGTTTATTTTAATAGGAAATTTAAATTTTCTTCTGATCATGTCTTATAGCTGTATGAGGTACAGGAAGGGTGTATTCTTTTTTATTATTGTTTTTATTTCATTGCTATGACAAGCTAACTGGCTGAGACAACTTAAGGAAAGGTTAATTTTTGCCTCACGGTTTAGAGACACAGACCATGGCGGAGATGGGAATGAGAGTAGGAACTTGGGGCATCTGGGTATGTTATACGCATTACCAGGAAATCCCTTTGGCTTTTCTTATTCAGTTGGTGACCCCAGCCAATGGGATGGAGTTATCCACATTCACCTGAGCCTTTCCTTCTCAGTTAAACATCTTCATAGACACACCCAGGGTGTGTTTCTGTGCAGATTCTGAATACAGTCAAGTTGATAATAAAGATTAACTAGCATAAGTCCAACCCTTATGAATTTCACCCCCAAACCCATCACTGTAGAGCATGTAATTAATTCATCTCTGTGTTTCACTGGTTTTTGACAGACCTAATACCATTCAAAAATCCACAGTATCTGTTTAGCAAAATGACTAAGTGAGTGAGGGCCCTTGCCACAACCTTGATCTGTGTCTGATCCTCATATCTCATATGGTAGAAGGAAAGAACCAACTCCCACAGGTTTTCTCTGTCTCCATGTGTAAGCCATGGCATGCACAGGTATAACATAGGTACACACACAATAAACAAACAAAATCCACACATAATAGTCCGTAATCTCATCTGAGAGTCAAGGAAATCCCTTAACCGTTAGTACCTACAGGGTCAAACACAAGTTCCATTCTTCCGTATACAGCGACACAATAACATTTCCATTCTAAAAAGTGAGATTTAGGCACCTACAGGAATGACCAGACTGAAGCCTAAAATCTGGACAAACACCCATTTTTGCAGCTCTGTGTCTGGCACCTGGGCTCATGTTGGAATCATCTGGAGTCAGACAGTTTCGGCAGCCTGCTCTCTTCTGTTTCCTACAACACAGAACATTCGCTTTGGTCTGGCTTTTTCTGACAGATGCACCATGTTTCTGGTTTCTTACACATCTGGTGTCTCCACTGCACATTAGGCTTCATCTTCCCAGCTGCATGCAGTGGTCCCTCTGGGCCTCCTTGCCGTGAATCTGACCCTGCCCCACCTCTCAGGCTTTAGGAAATCTTTCCATAAGCACCCATGAACTCCTCCTCCTTCATAAAACCCTTAAATGTACCATATGCCAAGTTCTGCTGTCAGCTCAAGATGTATCCTGCCTTTCTTGGATCAGAGTTGAAGTGGCTCGTATGTGCCCAACTGATCCTAGAGTAACAACTCTTTAGATTGTTTTTCAGCAGGGAACTCCTCCAGTGGTATTATCAGTTCAGGCTCTCTCCTTTTGAATGGAGTTTTATTTTCACACTAGTGCCTTCGATGGGCAGAGTGCTGATATAGAATGGCCTCTGGGAAGTTCTTAATACAGTCCTTATGTTCATCTGAAACCCCATGTGCTGGATATCCATCATTATTAGCATTTCCCTTAGCACTGTGGTCTTCCAACTCCCCTGCTCTGCACAAATTGCCCACTACAATTTGCTTTAGCATTCTGGGCCTCCCCAGCCCTTAGCTCAGTCTCTTTCCTAAATACCCCATAAACTTGCTTGAAAGGCCCGATAGTCATAGGGTCAGTTCTACCTCAGTAGCATTCCCATTCCTCAACACTAATTTTATAGTTATGAAAATGAAATACTTAAGGAATGGGTGAAATTATGACTCACATATTAAAGGAAACTTGACCTGATGCAGCTACTGTTTTTCCTTTATATTTTTCTCATATCAGTAGTGTTCTTCATGGTTTTGAACAAAGGTCCACAGTTATTAAAGTGCAGAGTTGGTAAGGAGGCCCATTCTTGCAGAACTACAGGAAGTTATCACTGTCTAAAAGTCCACATGGCTCAAGCAAAAGAAGAGGAGTCACATACCTTTGGGAGGAATGCAGAGAAGAGTTTACTTCCAGTGCTGTGGGTGGGATCATCCTCACAAGAATGGCTTTGCTCTGAGATCAGCTGCTTGTCTGTGCTACCTCACATTCTGAGCAGGAAGCATTCTAATTCACCCACCATTTGCACCTTCAGAGAATGTCACTTTTATCCAACGGTGGTGCCTTCTGTTTTTATTTTCAGCATATCCCCATATGTGTTAAAAAGATTTCGTGGCTTAGGGATTTTGTTATAATCTTATTTGATTCCGTACTAAATAAATCTTACTTTGTTTTTACTGATGCCTTTTGTGTATGTTGTATGAGAATGTGGTGTGTGCTCCTGTTTAGGGGATAGTGGTGGTACCTATGACTGTACATGCACAGAAGCCAGAAGAGAACTTTGAGAGTCAGGCTCCATCACTGCCCACCTTATTCCCTTGAGACAGAGTCTTTCACAGAACCTGGAGCTAGGCTGGAAGCCAATAAGTCCCAGCAATCCTCCTGTCTCTGACCTGCACTGTACTGGACTTGCTTGTGTGCCTACCAACACCCAGGATTTTCTGTGGGTCCTGGAGACCCATATTCAGATCTCAATGAAAATGAAGACATGCCCACTCCTAGCTATGTTTAAGAAGAAGATTTTTGTTGTAGATATGAGGGAGAGAACAGCCAGAGGCATCTAGAACCATTCAGACTGAATACGGCTGACAGAATAGACTTGGTCATGGAGGGCAGGTAGCAAGAGGAAGAGAAGAGGGAGAGAGGAGGAGATAGGGCAAATGGATTAAGAGAGGACTCAGGGACCAAGAGAAGAACCAAGAGAGTGCTTGGCCAAAATGACTGGGTTATATGGGAAAGAGAAGCTGGGGGAAGGGAAGAGAAGCTCGGGGACTGGGTAGGATTAGGGTAGGGGGGCAGGGGTGAGAAGTGCTGTAGTGCCAGGACTTTCTAATCAGTACTTGCTGGACAACCTGGCTGCCAGCATCCACATTGATGTATTAAATGGGCACCTCAGTTAGCCATTTGTCCAGGGTTGTTTTTAGGTCCTAATGCACGTGCAGCCCAGGACTCAGAGCTGCTGAGCCGGCTGTTCAGCCCTCCACCACACGTTTCCCATAATTTGGTTCTTCTGTGAGATCCACAATAGACTTCATGGATCTATCTTTAGTGTTAAAATGGTTATCTTTTTTTCTTCAATTTTTCCTAATAATTTTGGGCATTTCAAATGTTACCCACTGCTGCCTGAGCTATTGTAAGCAATGGAGTTTGCTGGGATAATGCCTTTACCTAATGCTTAGCAGATGGTTTGAACAGCCTAGTAGATCTACTGAAAATGGCTGTATACTTTTTACATCATTGCCAGTAATGCATGAGAATTCTTTTTATTCCCTAGTGGGGAATAAATTTCAGGAAAAAAATAAAATGCACTTTCTTTTCACTTGCTCTGAATTTAAATCCCAGCTTCTTGCAACTTTCTGAATTATATTGATCTTAATGTGATTATTTTCAGGACCAAATGCACAAAGATGACTTCAAAATGTAAGCTATAATATCAAAGTGTAATTTCCATGAAATAACAGTCATCTGTTTTAATGGTACAGCTTTAAGAGCTTTAGATATATACTTATACATTTTCATGAATATATTAAATTTGGATTAAACATATAAATCTATATACTCTGACCTCATAAAATAGTTGGAATGTTTTCCAATGTTATGTGTTTTGTAAGAGAGATTATATAGAAATGATTTTCTTCTTAAATGTTTGATAGGATTCATCACATAAACAAACTCATCCTCAATGGGATTATTGGAGTAATGAATACACTAAAATTATACCTAGTTTGGGGTAGGATAGATGACTCACTGTTAACATTAAGAATGTGTAACGCTCTTGCAGAGGACCTAAGTTTGGTTCTCAGCACCCATATCAGAGGGTTCAGCAATTGTAACTCCATCTCTAGAGAATCCACTATGTCTTCTGCACTCACACATACAGGTTCCCACACACAGGCACATGCATATACACAGATTAAAATATAAAAATAAAACTAAAGGAAGAAAATTGTAGCTTGTCATAGGTTACTGTGTATCATTGCTTTATGTAGATGTGCAATTATCCATTATTATACCATTGTTGTACAATATGTACAATCATACCTAACTTCTCAAGCATTCATAAAACATCCACAGTTGTTCCTTCCAGCTTTCTGAAACATGTTCTGTGTTCCAGGATTACATTGACATTCTGTGTAGCCGAAACTCAGTGAATATTTTTCTATGGAACCACAATGGGTATCTTCTGGTCAAACCTCCCCCAGTTCTTCATCCTGTCTACTTTTCCAGGCTCTGGGAGGCACTAGTGTACTATCACAATATCTGTGAGGTAAAAGTTTTGGATTCTACACCAGAGCTAGGCAAAGTACTCAGTTTTGACATGGAGCTTTTATCACTTAGACAGCTCTATGTTGTTGCTAATGTCAGGCTTTGTGTGTGTATGCCAAGTCATCCTCATGAATGTTCCTATTATTTATTTTTAAGTTATTCTACTTTTATTTGTGTAAACATAAATCAGATGAACATATTACAGATGGCATGGTAATATTTTTAAAGCATGCATACTGTATTTATTGGGTTTTTATCAACTTGACCAATATATAGACATTTCTGAGCAGAGGGAAATCATAACTGAGTACTGCCTCTGAAAGACTGGCCAGGTAGGCAGTTCTCGGGGGATATTGTCTTGATAAATGATTGATGTGGAAGGACCCAGCTCACTGTGGGCCGTGCTACCCATGGGCAGGTAGTTTTGAGTTATATGAGAAAGCAGGCTGAGCAAGTGATGGAGTGCATAACCAACATTCCTCCATGGCTGCTTCAGGTTCCTGCCTTGGGTTCATTCTCTGACTTACTTTAGTGATAGAATGTGACCTGAGAGTTGTAAGCTGAAATAAACTCTTTTCTCCTCAAGTTGCTTTTGCCGTGGTGTTTTATCACAGCAATAGAAATCCTAAGACATATACATACACACAAGTGTGTTGCCATTAATTCAGAGCAATTAGCATTTTCCATCCTAATTTATTCTTTGTGGTGGAGGCTTCCAGCATCTCAAGTCTAGATGATCACCCATATAGGATAGGTTCATGTGAGCTACAGTCAATCCCACTGTGCTACAGAGTGCCAAACTATTTCTGTTTAACTGTGCTTTGGTATCTACCATCCATAATTTTTTTTAAATCACTCTCAAACACTTCTAGGTTTTATTAATTCTTATTCTATATTAAGGCTGCTTTTTTAAAGCTTCTATATATGAGAGAAAAGACATAGTATTCATTCATGCATCCGTGTTTTTGCATATTACCCTCCAGTTCCATCTGTTTTGATTCAAATGCCTTCATTTCTTATTCTGTATGGCTGAATATTTTCCATTATATATAAATGTATAAAATCACATTTTCTTGAGACTTTTAATAATTGATGGGCAATTAGGCTGTTTTGATTTCTTGACAGTTGTGGATACCATGGTAACCAAATTGCAAATGCAGGCATTTCTTAATAGACTGACTGCATTTCTGTGTCTTTACACCCAGTGGTGAGAGTCCTCAGTCATGTAGTAGCTCCATTTTTAATATTTTGGGAGCTCCTATATTGTTCTCCGTTATAGCTGCACTGTTTTTTTGTCCTGTCAATAATCACTATGTTATTTCCTCATACTTAGCAGCACTTGTTTTCTTTATATTTTAATAGTTGTTATAATTACAATGGAGTGATAACTTGTTGTGATTCTGGCTTACATTTCCTTGGTGATTGGCGATTATATAGCATCTTTTGATATATCTCTTGGTCACTTTTATTCCTTATTTGATAGATGTCTATGTAAAAGGCAGGTAATCATTTTAATTGGATTATTAAGGAGCTTTTGGTTGTATATTTTTGCTTTTGAGTTGTAAGATAAATTACCTATGAATGCTTTCTCCTATTCTGCAGGATCTTTTTTCATACTGTAGGTTATTTTCCTTGTTCTCACAAGCTCTGTGTGTGTGTGTGTGTGTGTGTGTGTGTGTGTGTGTGTGTGTGTACCGTCCCCTCCATACATTCCACAAGTAAATATAATTTTAACTATTTTTAAAAAATAGATTCTTTCCTTACTAATAAATAAAATGCAGAGGACAACTATGAACTGCTGGGTCCCAGCTAGGAGAGTACACTGAGTTTTTCGACTCAAAGTAAATGGCATTTAATCCACATATCAAATAGAATTCAAGAGCAGTCGGATGTTCTAAAGGTCTCTCATAGATGAAACTGTGAGCACACAGAGAAGAGAGCTGGTGTTCAGGGATGGAGGTGTCAGGAAGGAGCCAGACTACCTCATAGTGATAGAGAGTATCCTTACTCTCAGTGATTGAGAGTAAGTTCCCCAGGTCCTTCTTTTGGGGAACAGTAGTAGCAGTTCCATTCTCAAACAGAAGCCTGCTTAGATTGTGGTCCCTGACTTTGCAGGAACAAAGGAAACTGCAGAAGAGCCTCACATTATTGGGCAAGAGTTGTTGCAAAGAATAAGAATCAGCATTTCATTCTGTATTTTTTAATCAAGCAGCTTCATCAAAATAAAATTCATATATCCTACAATTTACCCATTTGAAGTGAATAACTCATTGGGACATCCACGGAACCATTGACACAGTAGGTTGTAGAACAATTTCATCACTCCTAAAAGGAAGCTGAATTGCTTTACCATCAATGTTTTCCACACATTCCCCCCACCCCCGAGTTCCTGGCAACCCATGATAAATGTACCTATTTTGAACATTTCTTGGGAATGGAATCACACAATCTGTGGAATTTTGAGCCCAACACCTTTCTTTTTATGTGGAAATAGATTTTTTTTTCATACGACATATTCTGATTACAGTTTACCCTCCTACAACTCCTCCCAGACATTCCCCACTTCCCCATCCACCCAAATTCACAATCTGTCTATTCACTCTCTTTGGAAGACAAACAGGAATCTAATAATAATAATAATAATAAAACGAAAACAAACACACTGGGATAGGACAAAACAAACAGAAGAAAAAAAGTCAATGGAAAATCGCAAGAAACACATACAGACTTAGAGACACACATGTTGGCACGCACAGAAATTCCATAAAAACACAAAACCAGAAACTGTCATATATGCACAGAGGAGGTTGTGGGGGAAAAGTTATGACAAAGAATTATGAGACAAAGAACTTCCCAAAATTCCTTGAGTTTGTTTTGTGTTAGCCATCTACTGGTGTCCTGAGCCTGGCCTTAAGACTGGTTTATATACCCAGTGAGACTCTGTTATTCATTTGTGAGTGACTGTCAGTCAGTTGGAGCTAACTTCTTGGTTAGGAATGTAGGCTTGTGTCCGCTTCTCCACTCAGCTCTAGGACCCTATCTGACTTAGTCCTGTGCAGGCCCTGTGCATGCTGCTACAGTCTGTGAGTTCATATGTGCATCAATCCTGTGATTCAAAGGCCTGTTTCTTTGGTGTCTTTCATATCCTCTGGCTCTTACAATTTTTCTACCTCCTCTTCCACAGGGTTCCCTGAGGCCTGAGGGATGGAATTTGATGGAGACATTGTATTTAGTGCTGAGTATTAGCAAGGCCTCTCACTCTCTGCATATTGTTTGCCTGTGGGTCTCTCTATTTGTTCCTGTTTGATGCAGGAGGAAGCTTCTCTGATGATGGCTGAGCAAGGCACTGATCTATGAGTATAGCAGAATGTCATTAGGAGTCATTTATCGCTTTGTTCCTTTTGCAGAAGAGTAGTATTTGGTTTTCCCCTAGATCCCTGGTCTGTCTAGTCTCAGCTTCTTGACCACCCAGTGTTGGTGATGGGTGTTGAAAAACTAATTTCATGCAATCTCACTTCTCTATTTTGGTTGATTGATGTCTCTTTGCTTTTGACACATTATCCAAACAGTTCCTTGCCTGTTCCAATATCCTGTACATTTCCGCATGTTTGCCCTTAGGAGCTTCATTTTCTGGTTTTACATGTCAATTTTCAATGCATATTGAGTTTGATTTTTGTGACAGGTAAGGGCAACTCACCTAGTTTTCTTTTTCTGCAGGTAGAGAGACAGCATTCTTATCAGCTTCCTAAAACCAGTATCCTTTCTCCAATGTGTATTTATTAAGTCCTTTTTATAAGATCCCACGAACTTGATGCAGTGGGTTTTCATTTTTATTCTATTTGTGAAACTTTTCTACTTTACTGACCTATTGTTTGACGTATTTCTTCATGTTAAATTTAAAATATTTAGGATTTAGTAGGCCTATGTTTATTGATCTGTAATTTAATGCTGGTATGGTTAGAGGACACACCATTCATCATATTATTCGATTTCCATTTAGGAAGAGTTATTTTACAGTGCCGCATATTGTCTGTGAAGTTATGAGTATGCTTCAAAGATATGTACGTTTCATATGAAATATTCTGCAAATGAAAACTAAGTGAAATTGGCTGAAAGCATCACTCCGGTCTTCTCACTGGAATTTCTGTCTGCTTTATGTGTATATTCCTGGAAATCTCCAGTGGAAACTGTGGGTGGTCATGCATCTCTCTTAATTTCCTCTTCATATTTGATTGCCGTATACCATTTTATGACAACTTAATATCCAATATTTATTTAGAATTTATTTCTCATCCCAAAGTTTCACTGTGTTATATTATCTTCTCATTAGTTTGTAAGGAATGTATATTCTGCTCTTACTTTTGTTTTAACTGATGTGTATATTTCCTTAATTTGCGCATTTAAATAGCATGTGGCTTGGTCATACTTTTGACTGCTCTGAAAATCACCCTCTTTGAGTGGCTGCAGCTTTACTCTTCACAGTCAGTACAATTATCAATCAGTCCAGTTTTAAGTGTTACTAAATACTTTTATCTTCTAATTTACATCCTTCTTGGCCTATTGAAAGTATATCATTTTATTATTTGTTTTCTGTATGTATTTGTCATCGCTTATTTTCACGATGTGGCAGTTTATTGAAAATTTATTGCTTCACGTTCGATAGTATTTTCATCATTTCCGTGTTATTTACACATCCTTATACTAAACTTCATACCATACTTCTTTAATATAGCCCAGCCTACAGTCTAGCAAACTACCATCTCACAGGTTGAGATGCTACTCTCTAACTGTCCACGTGACCCCATCTTGAATTAACTGGGAAGAAAGTCTTAATGAGGCCTGTGGCATGACTGTGAGGGGCTTTCTTAATTGGGTTCATTGAAGCCGGAAGAATTATTTCTCCTTTATGTTGCTGGTGTCACCACGCACCTTCCCCACACCAGCAGGAAAGGAAGCTGACACACAGATACTGTGAAGTGGTTACATTTATATTTACCTTGGGCTCCTCCTGCATGCTTGTCCGAAGTTGTGCTTCTGTCTATAAGGCCACAGGGTTCACGATCACTTAATATTTACATTTTGTGTTTGTTTTATAGAGGTAACTTTAAAGCATGCATTTTATACATTTACCCTCTTCTCAAGTTTTCAATTATTTGTTAAGGATCCTGTATCATTCACAATGTATTTCCTCTTAATTGAATGTGTTATATTCAATACTTACTTCATGGACAATTTCATTGCTCTTTCACTTTATGCATTTGACTAGATTTCTGACATTTGAGCCCATCACTGCAATGGTATGATTTTTCTCCCAATGTATAAAGTTCTCCAGTGAGAATTCCGATATTATTTCTGTGACACCCTGATGCTCAGGCATGTTGAGTGTCTCTGTAACTCTCTTGAACAACACCGTCTAAGGTAGCTTGCTTTTTGCATATCTTACCTTAACCCAAACTTCATTTAATGTTTGGACTTAAGAGTTTTCAATACACGTGATAAGAGCTTAGTCTTATGACTCCAGTTGCATATGTTTTAAGTCACGTGGGAATACGTTCAGGGTCATCGAGGGATGTTGGTATTCCTTTGGGTGTCGTTTTCTCTCTGTTCTTGAATTTGGGTAGTTTGAATTCTTTCACATTTAATATTACTGATCTCATCTTCTAGGCCACCATTATAGTTAAGCCCATTCAGTTTATCTTAAGCTTTAGATACTGTTTTCCAAGTTTATTATTGGGTAGCTTTTTCAGCTTCTCTATTATATATCATACTATGTTTTAAAAATATTTAGATGAATTTACTAGAATTCTTTAAAAAGGCTTATCTGGGATTCTTGTATTTCTTTTGTTTCTTAGTAACTTTGCTTTTACTCTATCATCTATCTGTCCATCTATCTATCTATCTATCTATCTATCTATCTATCTATCTATCTATCTCTCTAAAGTAAAAGCAAAGTTTATATGTAAATATGTATATATAAATATATATGTATTACAAATGAATTCAGATTAGTCTTGTTTTGACATTAACATGTTTATTCAGCACAATTACATGGAGATTCACTCAAGCTATTCCATATTAGCTTTCTTTTTTCTTTATCATTAAGTAGTGTTCTATGTTTTGGTAGCTCACAGTTTGTCTAACAGTTCACTCACTGATGGGTATTTAAGACAATTCCTGTTTAAGGCTATCAAAATAAAGCTGCTATAACATTAATGGACAAGGTTTAGGCAGAAATGTAAATTTTCATTTTTTTAGGCACACAATTCATAGGCTTTATGATAATTCCATGTTCACCTATATAAGAAACTGCCAGGGACTAGAGAGATGGCTCAGTATCCAAGAGTATGTGTTGCTCTTCCAGAGGACCTGTGCCAAATTCCCAGCACCTACACAGTGGCTTGCAACTGTCTATAACTCCATTCACAGGTAATCTGACAGTTTCTTCTGACCTCTGCAGGCACCAGTCACACACAAAATACACATATACACATGCAATTAAAGCACTAATACATATTAAATAAAAATCAAAGTGAATTTAAACAACGAAACCTTCAAGTAGCCTCGGAGGCTGGAGTGTGTTGCATTTTCACTAGCTATGTGTGAGTAATTGACTTTCTCCAGACCCTTCCTTGAATTTTGTGTTACCAGATATGATGGTTATTATTGAAGCAATATTGGGCAGGTTTTTATTGGAATCCCATTGTGGTCTTCCTTTGAGTGCATTTTAGCAATTGATGATTTTGAATAGCTTCTTACATGCGGTTACTTCTAGTGGCACATGGGATGTGTAGTTTTATGTCACTTGTGTAAAACACTTTTAAGGTAATGGTGTGTCTCTACATTTAACATTGAGATGACATAGTTATGTTGAGGCTAAATACAAAGCTCCATGTCTAGGTTTTATTTGCCTCTTTGGGAATGGCAAGAAGCCAGGTGAGGCTGCCTCAGGAGAGCCACAGTTACAGCCATTGGGCTTCTCAGTTCAGCAAGGTCATGGTGAAGTTTCTGATATTTGCTCTACATGTCCTCTGATTTGCCAGATGCCTCCATTCCTCCGAGAGACAGATTCTACTTCCATATCAGCAATTCAGTGTCTAAACAAGTCCCTGAGAGACATGGTAAGCACATCCTAGAACCAGAGAGGTGATTACTATATTTCCTGAGTGAGTTGGGAGCAGACTCCAATTTTCCCTGTACCTGTCAACAGCACACCTCTTTTCAAAGCTGTTTTTGACTCTTTCTCTTTGACCCATTTCACATATATGTGATGAATCCCCAAATCATATCTTCATGAAAACATCCAGTGGGACTTCTACATCATACAATCCTCGGCATCTTCATTTCTCTGAATCTCTACTAACTTAGCACTGTCCAAGAGATACTTACCTACCCAGGAAAGTAGATTGTTGGTGTTTAGGGGTAATATTCAGGAAGTACTCACTATATTTTGTGTTTTAGGTTATGGTCATCATTGCTAGGCAATGTGTGCTTACTTTCAATCTTATTGCCCTCTGCCTCAGTTCTTAAGAAGGAAAGAGAATTCGGGTTCCCAACACCATTTGATACACTAGAAAGTAAGGTGCATGTTTTCAATGTTACATTCCTTTGTTCTGAAACATTCACTAAACAAATCTTATCTACCTCCTTCCATTGAGAATATATTCCAGTATCCTTCCTTGATGAAATGCTTCAGTTTTAGACACATGAGAGTAAACAAAGATTTCTCCTAGTCATTAGTTCTTTGGCTGATCTATGCCAAGATAAAAATAGTCAAGCCAAGAAATGCAAGTACAAGGGTTACTGACCCTCGGAACCTGAGCTATAAAACACGCCTGTGTAGAGCTAATCTCAGTCAGGCTCTTTGAAACTGCATGATGATGCGGTCCTGAGATGGCATGAATATTCATCCAGTTTTATAAAACACAGGCATAGAATCCAAACCAATGACAACTCTCTAAACGATATAGTTAAAGGATACTAAAAAACCAAGGAAGGACCATCAAAATTACACGAAGAAGTCTGCTGCACATGGCAATGCAACTGTGGTATGCTCTAAATTCCTGATTTATCCAGATTGGTCTTTATGTTTCTCATAGGGTATTACTTTGTTCCCCGCAAAACGCATGCAGTTTCCAAAGGTGATTCTTCCTGAGGTAAAAGTTAATTTTCTGTCTTTATAGTACACATTTCATATGGGAGTAAATGAATCCTCTTTGGTTATGACAGTAAATGAGCCTTATGAGCTGGGAATGATCACTTGGCAACTTGCCCCTGTTTGGCCAAAGATGAGTGAAAGAGGCCGAGGAAGCAAGTGACAAGCTCAGCTAAGCCTGGCTTGCACCACTCTAGCAGGCGCCAGGCAGAGGTGGAATTTGCCCAAGTGGTTAGATGGTGGGCCCACACCTCTGTGCTTTGTTTTTGAGATGCAAAAAGCTTTAAGGGTTCATTTTCATTGTTATTGATATATATGTATATGTCTCTGTGTGCCACATATATGTGTGTGTGTCCATGGAGGTCAGAAAGGGGCATCCAGATCCCCTGGAGTTGAAGTTAAATGAGGTTGTGAGCCATGCAACAAGACTGCTGGGACCCAGACCTGAGACCTCTGTAAAAGTAATATGTACTTTGGGCCATCTCTCCAGCTCATGTACACCTCTCCTTCCTTCCTCTTCCTCCTTCTCTTCCTTCCTCTTCCTCTTTAGTCTCCTCCTCATCTTCCTTACTAATCTTCTTCTTCTTTGCACTGACTGATATTAGGGATTGACCCCAAGACTGTGCACATGATTTTTAGCCCCAGTCTGAAAATGTGCTTTCCTTCTTAAATATCATTCATGTCACTGTAAATATGCCTTTAAAAATCAAATAAGAACTTAAATAGTTTCATTCCCTGAATGTCATAAACATCCCTGCAAATATCTGGCAACATGAATTAGCACAGAGAACTGCAGAGCCCCCAGAAGCACCTTTGAATTTAGCATCACAATTCTGTCCCAATGGACCATACTTGCTGCTAGAGCGCAGTTCAGACATTGTAACCGGTACATCCATTCTTCTATGCGTATCAATTTGCTCTATAGCTGTACATAGTGCTTTATGAACTAATTCCACCCCATAGCATATAAGCTACTTTCTTCATTTATCTATGTCCATCATCTTCAAACAGAGTTCACAGAATATTAACCGACTTATTGTCTGTGTCTAAGGTTTCATGTATATTTCTTGACCCCAAATGTGGTTTTCTCATGTATAATAGCAAAATGTAGCACTTATAGATATGTATGTCATACCCATCACTAAAATGTTCAGCCACTGAACTCTAACATGTCTTCATAAGGAAGTTATAATATTCATTAATAAAGAGAAGCAGTGTCTCTGTAGAATGTGGGGAGCCACCTGAAGAACAAAGACAAATTCCTCCCGATACCCTAAAGAGGAGGCCAAGTCATGAAACGAAAGAGTGTACTAACTACTGACAAGTGTTGATATTGCCCATATGTGTGCTTAATGTTATTTGAAAACAACCCTGCTTTGTGCCATGTGCTGGACATTGGTCTTTTATCATAAAACCTCTGTGTGTACCACATCCTGCTGACTTTTACTGTTGTCAATTTTATTTTTTACCTGTTTTGACAGGTTTATGGTTGCTTTAATTTAAATTTCCTCCTCGTGTTAAATGTTGTTTCATGGCTCACTGCCATTCAAAGTTTTGATTGCAAGTAATTGATTTGACTCCTTGCTCACTTTTACAATATCTTAAACACGTTTTCCTTGATATTATGAACAAGATATTGTAGGCAGAAGTTTCTCTCCCGCCTGCTTGTTCCCAAATACATAGCAGCCACCTCCCACATAATTGACTCAGAAGCTTAATATTACTTATAAAGCTCGACCGGTAGCTCAGGCTTCTTACTAACTAGATCTTACACTTAAATTAACCCATAGTTCTTATCTATGTTTAGCCTTGTGACTTGGTACCTTTTCTCAGTTTGACATTCTTGTCTTGCTTCCTCTGAGTCTGGCTGGTGACTCTGTCTCTGCCTTTCCTCTTCCCAGAATTTTCCTAGTGTGCTCGCCCCACCTATACTTACTGCCTGGCTACTGGCCAATCATCATTTTATTAAACCAATACGAATGATAAATCTTTACAGTGTACAAAAGCATTATCCCACAGCAAGATATCTATAAAGTTTTGAAATGTCTCGTCAGGTAAAAAAGTTGTCAAGTGTATGACTGAGAATGAGAGATAACTGGAGCAGATGTCATGTGCCAGACCTCCATGCTCATCCATGGTTGTTTACTGTCAGTACTGTGTGTGTGTGTGTGTGTGTGTGTGTGTGTGTGTGTGTGTGTGTGATCATGTATGCACATGCCAGACGACAAACATGGGGGTCATACCTCAAATGCCATCTCCTTGTTCTGGGGCTCTCACTGGACCAGAACTCCTGAGCTGGATAAACTGGCCAGCAAGCCCCAGGGATCCACATGCCTCAGCCTCCCTAGAGCCAGGTTGTGAATGCAGACCACCATGCACAGTTTATTTTCTTTTTTAGTTTGAATTCTGGGGACTGACCTCACATCTTCATACTTATGCAGAAATTCACTGTCTGAATTATCTCTCCGGCCCTCAATCACAATATCTTTAAATGCAATAAAAAATTGATTTGAGAATATAGAATAAGTTGAGTCATTTTAACATAATTTTAATAGTTGAAAGCAATCTGTGTAACAAACCAAAACTCAGGCTATATAAACAATATATAGAGGTTTTCAATTAGATTATCTTTTCTTGTCCCCCACCTTTCCACAAATAATTTGATTGTTTCCTTTTGAGATTACAATCGACAGTATATATGATTGCTGATTGAAATGAAAGGCCTCAAATAATTATACCAGTAATGCCATATTAGCATTTCGTGTCACAATCATCAGTGTCCACTGACCTCATCCTGGGGCACCCCAACACAAAGCCAGGCTATGCCAGTGTTTCCATTCAGCACAATCTTTCTTCTTCAGTATGCAGAGCTGGAAGGAACACAAAAAGAATATGCTCAGGCTGCTACCACCGAGTAATACGTCAGCCATAGCATTTTCTGTGCCTGTGCTGAAGTAGTTCCAGGGGCAGATAGGATGGAAATAATACCGAAAGCAATTATATAACAGACAATTATTTTGTTCCTCAATTTTTTCACCTGGATCAAGTTAGATAGAAAGGCACGCTAATGAATACATGTTGGCAGCCTGCCTCAGCCCTCCCACTTAGGCAAGTTCCGTGAAGGCTTTCCTCAGAAGGCTTGGGTTTAGTCAATTTTCACATTCTCCAAAAACAGTTATCCAGCTGGATTATTTATGACTGGGAGCAATTATGGCTAGAGGCACTGGGTATTCATAAAAGGTCTTCCTTGCCTAGTAGATTGTGAGATGATGTTTGAAAAGCAATTTGGATTTCATATAAGATAGGTATTCAGATAAAATTGTATCTCTGCTTCTCAATCTTCCAGTTATTAATATGAAAACCTGAAAATCTCAATGACTGTGCTACATATTTATTGACATGAAGCTGTGTGAATTTTGAGGGGGGGAAAAAAAAAACCACTCACTCCAGACAAATATAGCAGCACAGGCACTCAAAGGCATTATCTCCTCTGATGACACACCCTTCTTCATCAACTGCCAGTATTCCTATGAATTGGAAATGCTTTAACATGCTACTTTCCAATTCACTTTGTATTGAGTGGATGGATAAGGGGCTGCACAAGCACTCTGACTTCTCCATGGGGAGACCTTTCAGATGCTGGGTCTGTGCATCCTCTCAGGACTTCTCATTCTGATGTGTCTCTTCGGCTCACTTCAGGTGGACAGCAGACATGGTTTTTCCTGTGTTTTGTTAGTTTTCTGTTCTGTTTTCCTGCTTCTGTAAGTGCTCTTTGGTTCTGAAGCACAACCAAGCATTGCATCTAAAGCAGAGAACAGTCTGGGTGGGAGGAAGCGGTGTGTATGTCTATCCAGTTCACCTCACAGAGTCCAATTTCACAAGCCATTAACACCCTGAAAAGGGAGATTAATCTGAATGCCTGCCATAGTCTCAAAAAACAGACAAAGTGTTTGAAAACATTGTTCGGTTTCTTTGGAAAGGACATTTTGAGAAAGGATTCATTTATATCCCCATAAATGAAGGAGATGAGTGCCTATAGAGAGGTAGGAGTGTCTTCCTAAAATGTATACGAAGATTTGGAAAATACTTTCTTTGTTCTTGGCATCCTGTAAAGACAAATCTGAAAAGCATACAAGTTTTATAAAGCATATTCAAGGGAACTCAGCAAATAATCAGAATGTACATGTCATAGGATTGAGGTGTATGTGTGTGTGTGTGTGTGTGTGTGTGTGTGTGTATGTGTGTGTGTGTGTGTGTGTGTGTGTGTGTGTGTGTGTGTGTAACTAGGGACACATCTGAAGCAGTGTGGCAGTGTGGCAATGTGGCAATCATCTCAAACAGAGACAGAGCCAGGCATGGCCCTGGACACATTCGAAGACCGTGGACTGAACCTTGACCATCATCAGTCACATGGGCCTAGCACAGCAGTTTTCAACCTGTGGCTTATGACCCCTTTGGGGGTTGAACGATCCTTAAGGGTCACCTAAGACCATTGGAAAACACAGATATTTGCATTACAATTCATAACAGTAGGAAACTTTCAGTGATGAAGTAGCAATGGAAATAGTTTTATGGTTAGGGGGTCCCTACAACTTGAGGGACTGGTAAAGGGTCAAAACATTAGGAAGGTTGAGAACCAATGGCCTAGCACAGGAGCTGACCATGTGGATTCCAGGACTGCTGAGTGAACACAACCAACCATGGTGCCCATCTCTACAAGGAACAGAAGTAATGGACAGATAGGAGAGGAGTGAAACTCTACCAGGAGGACTTGTGAGAACTAGGAAGACCCCAGAGCCTTGGAAGACATGGAGACCTGGAACAGAAGCATGAAGAGGAAGAGAATGTCATCACAGCTGCCACAGCTCACAGTTCCAGCAGACGTTTCCCCTCTGCAGGTGAGAAGGCCTCAGGGGAGTCTTGCAACCTGCACCAGCTAACACTGACAATCTCAACTAAAGGGAAATTATGTAATCCTCACACACCTGCAGCCAGTAAGAGAACAATATGGATGCTTTGTGGCTGTTTCATTTTGGAGAAGAAATCCACACTGCCTCCTTAACAAGCTTTAGAGCTCAGGCTGCTATGGCTGGGCTGCACAACGGGGAAGGGACCACTGTGTGAATTCGTGCTGCTCAGGTGTTTGCAGAATCTATCACATGTTCCCACATCTGAGGCCACTGGACCTTTCAGCCATAAAAACCTTACTCAACCTGGTAGAGCAACTCTGATGTTGATACTTAAGCTGGCTGTGTGCCCATTCTTACAGGAAAGTCATGTTTCAGGACAGAGGAATTCAGGATTCGCATTGAAGATTTGGTGAATTGAGTGCTTGTCCTCTGAGAACTTTGGCATGGCAGACATGGATGGAAACATACCAATGCCAATGTGGAGCTGGAAGCAGGTGTCTGTGTGGCTTCCATCACCACCTAGAAAGAAGTTGCATGCGGTGTTATACTGTACTTGGGACTGCCTGGGGCTGTCACACATGGGGCATCAACAATGAAAGGTTTCTCATGTTTTCTTAGGAAGTGATAAGCAGTAACTGAAACAAATGATAGGAATTTATATTCTTCACTTGCAGGGATAACGAATGTTATCCCTTTGAAGGCTCTCCTTCAAAATTCTTACAAGGCCTCCTTGCAGGGTTGCAGTGTTCTTGCATGGCTAAGTAGTTATCTGTTCACGGTTGTTCCTTGTAGAGGTGGGTTCCATGACTGGATGTATTCACTCAGCCATCCTACAATCCACATGGGCAGCAGTTCTTAAGTATGTACATACTATAATAATGTTTTCTAAACTTGACTTCTGTAAATATTGCATAGTATGTTGAAAGGTTCTAGTCTTTCAAATTAACAAGTGCTGTCTGTCTATTTATTCCTTTTGTGTAAGCCACATTTAAAAAGCAGTGTAGTCATCCTCTCTCATCAAGGAAATGTCTGTTTGCAACAGATGGAGACCGTCACAGAAAACCACAACCGATCAAAATGCAGAGTTGTGGGTAGCAGTCCCAGTAGATCTATCTACAAAACACTCCCATACCCAAGGCTCAGGGAAAAGAGAGGGCAGAAAGATTGAAATAGCCAGAAGATTGGGGAGTTTCCTGTGAGATTCTGTCTCCTAGTCTCAGAGGCTGCAACCATAAAGTCTCACCAACCTGACTTCTTAAACGGGAGCTGAACAAGGACAACAGGAGACATGCCAAAGCAGTCAGGGAAAAGCCCACAAAATATTAGCTGTACATAAAGAACTACAGGCAAGTCAAGAATGCTGAGCATCAGAGAAATTGTCTTCCCCAAGGAGGAGCACATCAGTTGTTTATGGAATTCCAGATGTATATACAAATACACGTATGTCTGTAACAACCATTAATGCAAAAGAGGCCACGAATTTGAAGAGAGCATGGGGGCGTATATGGGAGGCTGTGGAGGAAGGAAAGGGAGGGGATCAATAATGTGATTATATTATCACTTGAAAAATAGTACATTATTTTATAGTATTTCCTATTTTATAGTAATATAAGATTAGTCTACATACCAATTACGAAGACTTAGACAGCATATGTTTGCAGAAACTAAACTTGGCTTCTAGCTTCAATGGTCTGCTGGTCCCACTTGATGCCTTTCAATCCCCACTTTGCAGTTTCTCTTCTATTCCCTGGGTGGTCCTGTTCCTGTGCAGCAAGAGCAACAACATGATGAGGAGCAGGTCGCATGGACAATGTGGCATTAGAAGTAGAAATTCCTGTCCTGTCCTTTAGAATATGAGTATGGACTGAACTGATATCATCCTGTCCCAGTTTCCTGGGTTATGCTAATGAGCATGGCAGCCTACTACATGGCAAATAGTAGTTGCTCAGGAAACACTATGCTCCTATCTTCACATTTCTTGGTCTCCAGTTACCCAGAATGCTTTGGCTGTTGCTCTTCAACCTAGGAAGAACTCTGCAACTACCTGGATCATTGCATCCTGCTGGAGCTTCCCTGTGTTTGCCTGTTGATCTCACAATAAAGAATAGGGAGGAATGGAAACATCTAGAATGAGCAGATATGTTCTAGCTCTGTTAAAATTCTCCTCAGAAGTAATCTTTTCAACCCAGTCTGCTGTCATCTTTCAGTCCTGCTCAAAGGTGCTGGGAAAGCTGAGGCGTTAGCATCTCTCAGGCACCTGCTTGTTATGATCGATGAATGTGTTCTGATAAGTGCAATAAAAAATCATTATGAGAAACATTTACATGCAGATGAAGTTCAGAGGAAACAGTGTGCCCACAGACTTGCCTAACAGAACTACAAAAGTGTCCATGAATATTTACTAGATATACAACAGAGGTCTGTGTCTCCCCCAGCTCTTTAACATATTCTATGGCAGTTTCTTCTGTGGATGTTATTTGTGCTGAGTTATTTCTTAGAATATCACATAATGAAATCACTAATTAAAATGCATAAGGTCCTTTCAAAACAAACATGTTAGAGGGTCAAATTGTCTCTCCTGATGACTTAAGCACATTGAAAAGTAGTTTGAAGTCTTTCTAAATTTACATGGAATTCTCATTAATGCTGATAGGAAAATATAAGAGCCTCCAGTTTTTAGAAAATCAGCTTATACACACATGCACACTTATACACACACCCTGGTGGAGATTTTCCATTAAGATTTTAGCACAGAATCTGCACTCTGAAAGTTTTCTTGGAATTGATATACATTAGGGTGTTCTGTAAGTGTTGACACTACATGATAAATGAGGGTCCTTAGAAGACTCATTTCATCTACACATCAACAAAACAAATCCATTTTCATCTGCACATCATCAAAACACAGATCAGCAATGGAGATATCCTTCTGGCTTCTTGAAATGGAAGGACACCAGAACCAGGAGAAGGTTCAGAGGACAACCTGTAGGAACATTCAGCAGCTGGAAAATTAATACATCACACAAAGATTAAAAGAAACTGGCTATCAGAAGAAAATAAAATTTAATCAACTGTTGTATGGGGCAAGACTAGGGTACTGTGTTCTGTAAATAAACAGAAATATGAATGAGATAAGTAGGAACAGGAACAATGCCTCTAAGTGGCCTAAAGCTCTTAGAAAGAGGGAGTTCTATTGTGGTCATAGAATGTGTGATGATTTAGTTAAGAAAAGTTTAAACTAGCAAGGACTCTGGTATGGTCCTTTATCTAATTAAGGTGTACTTCACTCTGTAAGGAGATAATTGACTTGTGCTTGAATAAGAGTAATGAGTCTAAAGGAAAATTTATAAGGCTGATGAAACAAAATGTAAAACAAAAAGATTCAAATTCATGATATCCTGGGCTCCTTCAAAGCAAGAGATTTTCTGGGGGTGTGGTTATTGTTAAAATAAACTAAAGCAGAAATAAGCACTGTCAACATACATAAAATACAGCACTTAAGACCATTTATTCTTAGTCAAATATGAATGATTATGACCGAGGAGCAGGCATTCATATTGTCTGTTGACATGCTCCATGGAGGAAGCAGTAGCACAAACCTTACATTGATAACATAAGGAAAGGAAGTTGTAAATATATACATTTCTCAAATATGATGGTGAGATCCTGAAGTAGTGGGTTACTGTGAAGAAGAAAGAGCTCTGCTGTGGGTCTAGGTTTCAAGTGCTATCTAGTGACATCCTGAAGTGGGAGTTACTGTAAAGAAGAGAAATCTCTGCTGTGTGTAGCTGGAGTTTTCTCCAGTCCTGCCCGGGCCTGCAGCTGCTCAGATCCAAATAAACACACAGAGGCTTATATTAATTAAAACTGTATGGCCTAATGGCTCAGGCTTCTTGCTAGCTAGATCTTACATCTTAAATTAACCCATTTCTATAAATCTATACTTTGCCACGTGGCTCCTGGCTTACCAGTACCTTTACATCTTGCTTCTCATAGCGGTAGCGTCTCCTCTGTGTCTGGCTGGAGATCCCTAACTCAGCCCTCCTGTTCCCAGAATTCTCCTCTTTTTGTCCTGCCTATATTTCCTGCCTGGCTACTGGTCAATCAGCACTTTATTTATTAACCAATAAGAGCAACACATTCACAGCATACAGAGCAATATCCACAGCAGCTGTGGGTCTAGGTTTCAAGTGCTGTCTAGTGACATCCTGAAGTGGGAGTTACTACTGTAAAGAAGAGAAATCTCTGCGGTGGGTCTCAGTCTCAGGTGCTGTCTAGTGACATTCTTAACTCTGGAGTTGATGGAAGCTAATGATCAATTAAGGTAACACATCCAAAAGATTTTTACCTGATAACCAAATGTACTCTCTATCTAAAATAATCAAGCTCCACAATTCACATATTTTTAATTAGTCTGTA
>CABHPP010000335.1:30616-51713 GCA_902168425.1 Peromyscus attwateri | reverse complement strand
GGAAGTGCAGTTTAAGATAGAGCTGTGCCAATACACCAAGCAATTCAGACTTGTTAGTCTTTCCTGTTCACATTGTAAGCAGGGGGAAAGAGATCGTAACACACAGAGCTGATTTAGGTGTTTCATGTAGACTTTGAGAAATTCTGCCCCATCAGGCAGGAAGAAGACATTGCCTTTCCTCAACTGTCGCTATCCAACTGACCACATATTACAGTAAGGGAAATCTCCCCTCTGTTCCCTAAAGTTCCCTTTGTCAGGACACTGTATGTTTTCTTCTGTTTTACTTTATTTACTATAATCTTAAATTCTATTCTTTACTATCCAATATAATCAGTAAAAAACAAAATAAGATCAGTACATCAAAAAATTATTCTTTGTTTTAGATAAAAACATTTAAATCTGCTGTAGAGAAATCTTATCTACCTATGAGTGGCCCTTCTCATAAGCAACCACTGTGCTGGGCAGTTTTATGCTAACTTGACACAAGCTAGTCATTTGGAAAGAAGAAACCTTAACTGAGAAAATGCCCCCACCAGACTGGCCTATGGGCAAGCTTGTGGTGCATTTTCTTGATTAATGACTGATGTGGGAAGGCCCAGATCACTGTGGGTGATGCCAGCCCTGGGCAGGTGGTCCTGGGTACCATAAAAAGGCAGGCTGAGCAAGCCAAGAGGAGCAAGTTACTATCACTCCTCCATGGTCTCTGCATCAGTACTTGCATCTAGGCCCTGCCTTGAGTTCCTACCCTGACTTCCCTGAATGATGGACTACAAGCTATAAACTGAAATTACCCCCTTCCTTCCTAAGCTGCCTTTGGTCATGGTGTTTTATCATAGCAATAGAAACTCTAAGACATCCCCAAACTCTAGAAACCATGGCTTCTTGCATCTCTTTTTTAAGAAGTACAAATTCTGGGGGCCTGGAGAGAAGGCTCAGCAGTTAAAAGCACTAGCTACTCTTCCGGAAGACCCAGGTTCAATTCCAAGCACACACATGGCAGTTCACAACTGTCTGTTAACTCCAGTTCCAGGGGCTCTGACACCCTTACATAGACATGTGTGGGCAAAACACCAATGCACATAAAGTAGGAATAAATAAATAAAAAAAATGAAGTACAGATTCTGAAGTCAAAATAGAGATTCAGAGATTACCTAATTAGTTCTCCTACAGTTGAGGAAGTTGAAATCCAGAGGAATTAATTTTCTTTTCTCAAGTTTATAATGCAGTTTCAAAAAAAGGCTTAATGTCATTACATTATTTTTACAATCTTAAAAGTGCTAAGTATATTTAAGTCCTCAAAAATATTTATGAAACTACAAATCACAAAATCAAATACTATATATAATTTTTCAAAGTGTAATTGTTAACTGTGGAAGTTAACACAATGCCTATGAACTCATTATAAAGTCTTGCCAGGCGGTGGTAGTGCATATCATTAATCTCAGCACTTGGGAGGCAGAGGCAAGCAGATCTTTGAGTTTGAGGCCAGCCTGGTCTACAGATCCAGTTCTAGAACAGCCAGTACTGTTTGTTATACAGAGAAACTCTGTCTCAATAAACTAAATAATACTAATAATACTAAATAATAGTAATAAATAATAATAATAAATTAAAAACTAATAAAAAATAAAGTCTTTAGGTTACGTAGAAATAAAAATAAAATTGTATCTACCAGCAGAATAAAATCAGAATTTTAGGAGATTATCATTGCTATTTATTAAACTTGTAATGCAAATGCCAAAAGTAAACAGAACTAAGCCTGGCATGGCGGCTGGCACAGGGATATAAGCTAGCACTTGGGAGGCAGAGGGATGAAGAGCTTTGTTCAAAGCTAGCCTACGAGCCGGGCGGTGGTGGCGCACGCCTTCAATCCCAGCACTGGAGACAGAGGCAGGCGGATCTCTGTGAGTTCGAGGCCAGCCTGGTCTCCAAAGCGAGTTCCAGGAAAGGCGCAAAAGCTACAGAGAAACCCTGTCTCGAAAAACCAAAAAAAAAAAAAAAAAAAGAAAAAAAAAGCTAGCCTATGCTACAAAAGTGAGGCCCTATCTCACAAAACAGAAGTAAAAGAACTATCACTGAAGCGTTCTAACTAAACATTTAGATCAGAATGAAGCTATCATTTTTCCAGGAACACAAAGTAACTGAGATTTAATTTATATCCTTTAGAAGGTGAGGGCATGAGAGCAGCTTCCTTGTTTACAAAAGGTAAATTCTTATTCAGTGCAATTTCAGAGTCCATGAGAGATCTAAATGGTGGCTGGTCTTTCTGCTATCTTAAATATATGAAAAAAAAAATTCTTGACTACTGAATCAATGCTTCACGGAAACCTATAATTTTATAGGCGTGACAAGTCTTATTTGCCTAGGTTTCCTTGGTAATGTTTACCATTAAAGCATTGAAAATTATTTTCTGTATTAAAATGTATATTTTTCTGAATATTATGTTTCAAAGAAAGGTTATTTTGCTAGTTTTAAAGGTAAATTGTGCATTAAAGTATTACTGTTAGCTTGCAGCATATAAGGAAAAAAACCCTTCCAACAGAATTTAGGTTTCTTGAAGATTTTTATGCTGTTCATATAATTATCTTCATTGCTTTTCAGAGCATTTATCATACAGAATGGATACAATACAGAAGAAGGAAAGCATCGATTACATGAAAATGCTGTTCACTGGGCTGGACAGACAGCTGGGTGCTGAGAAGCACACACTGCTCCTCTAGAGATCTGAGTGTGGGTCCCAGCACCCAGGGTGGACAGCCCACAGCAGCCCACAGTAGCACACAGCAGCCTCCTACTCTAGCTCCAAGAGATCTGGTGCCTTCTCTGGCTTCTTTGGGTACGGGCACTCATGTGCACAAGCCCACACACAAATGCACAAAAAATACATGAAAGTTTTTTTTTTTAAAGCTGTTCCTCATTAGTAAAAATAATTCCTTAAGAACAGAACCTCTTAAATTAGAAATATTAACATTCAACTAGATTTCTAAAAAGCAGAAATCTCCAAATTCTTTTAATGAAGTTAAATTATTTTCTTAGTAAAGCACAAATATTGGTATTGTATGGCCCTTGAACTTAAAATGATTTATGTTAATTTATACAGAAACCAATGTCATTATGAAACTCAAGCTTCTTACTAATAATTACTAGGTAATTTATCATTTTTTGCCTATTTTGACAATGATATCAATGTACCTTCATGGTAGAATGTTTTACACAGATGTAGCATAACTATGTATCGTTTTAAGAGATGGGATGTCTCAGTGGGCAAAGCAGTGTTACATTACTGAATCATATGAAGACTTAAAAACCAATCAATCCTGTGGCCAGGATGCAAAATAAATACATGAATAGAAAACCAAAACAATCAATCAAGGTTAAATAAAAAATTATGCCACTGAACTACCTTCTACTCTTTCAAGACTGTAATATTCACATATACATGTTTTATGTTTATGTGTGTCCATGTTTCATGTATGCATGTTCATGTTTGTGTGTGCAGGTGCATGTACATGTTCCTTTAGTTTTATGTTACACTATAGTGTTTTATGAGCATGTTATGTATGGATTGCCTTCTTTTATTTTCTTTTTTCTTTTTTTGAAACAGGCTCTTAACTTTCTAGGCCAGGCTGGCCTAGAACTTACTATGTAGCCCAAGTGGTCCTCAAACTCACAAGCTGTCTCAACTCCTGCCTGCTGGGAATACAGGGAGGAGCCACTAAGCTGACATCTACCAACTGCCTTTTTAAGTTACCATCAAATTTTACTTTGAAAATATTAAGATGATAATTCAATAAAAAAAAGCGATTTTGGAGGCTGCGTGTGACCGCACATACCTATAATCCTGGTATTTCTTAAGTAGACACAGGAAGAACAGGAGTTCAAAGTTATCCTCTACTCAACAAGTGAGTTCAGGGCCAAGAACTAAATATATAATTTGGAATTATGCTATAACCATCATATTATAGGTGCAAAGAACTACCAAAGATGAATATGCTATTACATATTGATGACAGGAAAAAAGAAGTATCTTCATTGCATCAATTTTTCATTGCATACTTATTTAATTAGAAATAGAAAAGTTTCATTCTTACTTGGCAAAATTTAGAAAAAAGAGGGGGCATCTTTCTTCTGCCAGAAAACAGAATTATAAATAATAAATTGCCACTATTGCTAAATTTTTTAATACCCTCCTTTCATGAAGGCATTGTTTTTGGCACTATAAACAAATATGCTTAATAAATTGCTTAAGAGGAACATAACACTGCTAGTTGTAGTGGTGGAGGTGGAGACACAAAGCTCTCAGTTCAAGACCAGCTTGGGCTGCATAAAAAATCCCTGTCTCAAGCCTGGTGGTGGTGGGGCACATCTTTAAACCCAGCACTGGGAAGGCAGAGGCAGATGAATATCTGAGTTCGAGGCCAGCCTGGTTTACAGTACAAGTTCCAGGATAGCCATGGCTACACAGAGAAACCTGTCTCAAAACAAACAAACAAAAAAAACCTTGTCTCAAAAGCAAAACAAACCAGAAAGTCTGCTAAGTTCACCGTCAAATGCATTCAAGTGAAGTCTAGTGCAGTAACTCTCAACAGATGCTGGGAAAGAGGCCAGAGAGACTGTGTTTCCTCAGATGCCAAAATTACTAAAAAGTTGTATTTGGCATTTATGCAAGTCCCAATATATACTGTATCAAAATCTGAGCTAAGGGCCCAAGAAAATACTTTTTTTTCAACTACTAAAGACAAGTCTTATGTTAAGAAAGTGTTGGCGGGTTGGGGATTTAGCTCAGTGGTAGAGTGCTTGCCTAGCAGGCACAAGGCCCTAGGTTCGGTCCTCAGCTCCAGACAAAAAAAAAAAAAAAAAGTCTTGGCATAGTGCCAATGACTTTCACTTGGTCCCTAGCCTAGGAAAACTCTTCTAGGATAGTCAATAATTGAGTCTATAACTATATATGAAGTTCTAAGACACAGCATCACAGCATTCACAACTATTTAGCTAGAATGGCCCTCTAAAAACAATGGAGGAGACAAAAGGGCTGGCAAAAATGGTACTTTGAGAACTGATAGGTCATTTTAAACAATTTTAGTATGTTTTTAAAAACTCACAGGTGTAGGGAGAGTTAAAAGAAGTTTAATTTAGCCGGGCAGTGGTGGCACACGCCTTTAATCCCAGCACTTGGGAGGCAGAGGCAGGCGGATCTTTGTGAGTTCGAGGCCAGCCTGGGCTACCAAGTGAGTTCCAGGAAAGGCACCAAAACGTCACAGAGAAACCCTGTCTCGGAAAACCAAAAAAACAAAACGAAGTTTAATTTACCCCCCCCACCCCCTGCCCCCAAGTTATTCAAGAATTTCATAATGCAATTAATTTTAATTTAAAAACTACTAGGAAACTATTTTTCTTCTCCTACCTTTTTATTTTTATCAAGACAAGGTCTTGCTAAGTATCTCAGGCTGGCCTCAGCCTCTAGAGGGCTAGGATCTCAATCATGCCACTATGACAGGGATTGCCTCCTTTGTGTGGACATTGTTCTGATAAACTGCTACTTTAACCAAAAGTCAGAGTGACTGTTTTAAGAGTGTCACTATTTTTGTTTGATAAAGTTGTTACAGACCTTCAATTCCTGATCTCAAAGATATACACGGGCAATCTTTATGATGTGCTCATTTATGGTTATAAACATGGGAAAAAACACAGAAAACCATGAAACACATTGCTTTTCTTTATCTAGTCCTTTATTCTTTTGTGGACTTTTGCTGTGGTAACAGGTTTCTTTGTTTGTTTGTTTGTTTGAAACAGAGCTTGGTAAGTAGCCCAGGCTAGCCTCATACTCACAACTTCCTGCCTCAATTTCCCAAATGCTGCAGAGTTAAGGACAGTTTATGAAGTCCACTTTTCTGACTGATTCTCTCTGAACTCTTTTTTTGAAGACGTCATCTTTTGGGCTCTCAATCTTCTACCCCTGCCTCGGTTTCACTGGTGCTAGAATGCAGGACCTACATCACTACAGCTGGCTTATTGATGACCTGACTGCCCATCAATGGTTTGTTTATACATCAATTATTCTAAAGAAAAACTTACTCAAACCTTATAGGAAACATAAATAACTAACCAATTGGAATGGTTGAAGATTCAAGCCATGATTTGCTTATAACTTAGCACTAATTTTACATACCTGTACCATACAGCTATCTCTTCTCTCTCCTCCACCTACCCCCTGACAAAACAAACTCCAAGCCGTCAATTGGCTTCCGTGTATCACAAATGCAAAAAATCAAACAATAACTCAGATTCCTACAATATAAACTGATATAATCATCGGATTTCACAGTGTTGGTTTTTTAAATTATTATTATTTATTTAAAAGTCAGTTGTGGCCGGGTGGTGGTGGCACACGCCTTTAATCCCAGCACTTGGGAGGCAGAGCCAGGCGGATCTCTGTGAGTTCGAGGCCAGCCTGGTCTACAGAGGGAGATCCAGGAAAGGTGCAAAGCTACACAGAGAAACCCTGTCTCGAAAAACAAAACAAACAAACAAGTTAGTTCAGTGTCTTCTAAATTTGTGTTCTATGGACCTTAATGTTATTATAGAAACTGTCAAAATGTTAAGAGAAAGTGTTTACGCTGAAATAAACTGGAAAAATACTGGATTCTGCAGCTTTTATTTGTTAACAGACTTCTGGGGGGGCCCTCAATATGTCAGCAGACACTATGAATCTTCATCCATTTCCTTTTTACATCTCATTATATCTTAGTACTCTAACCGCTGAGTGCATCAGCTTGCACATGGTGACTTTATCTTAAGTCAGTTTTCAGGGAAAGGAAGGTTTGCTGTTAACATTAAAATGCTGTACGCCTTGCCTCTTGTGAGTCCTAAGAGAAAAAGGATTTCTAATTGAAAATGACTTTAATCATGCTTTGACATTGTGCATGTGCATTTTCATACAACACTGGTGGCCAAGTACCTTATGAACTAACTGGCTTTGGAGAGATGTGTTTTGAAAATGTTCTTTCTGAGGTAATCCGCACAGTCTAAAATGACATCCTGCACAGGGTGCTCATGCCTCTAATCCTAACACTCAGGAAGCTAAAACAGGATTGCCATGAGTTGGAGGCCAGCATGAGCTAGAGGAAGACTATTCCAAAAACAAGAACTATAAACATCACTTTGAAAGTGAGATATAAAATGTTTTGTTCCAGTGACTAGTATGCCAATATTATCTAAATAGTTAAATTTATCATAGAAGGCATTTTATCCCAAATGAGGAAAATGAAGGCAAAAAATTCATGGCACTTGGAAAAATCTTTTAAATATTATCATCTATAAATATTTAAAGGTCTTTTTAAAAGGTAATCTTTATGACTTATTTATAATAAAGCAAAAATTGTGCAATAGAAACATCTCATGCTATTTAAGGCAATACTTGGAATATTTTGAAAGGAACAATGTAGCCTGGGCCCAGTACTTGGGAGGCAGAGGCAGGGAGATCAGATATTCAAGGTCATCCTTGACTGCATACTGAGTTCAAGTCCAGTCTTCACTACATGAGACTGTCTCAATGGGGGTGAGAAGTAGGGGGTAGGGAAGAAACACTTTGATTTTTTTTTTTATTTTCTTTTAGCTTTTAAAAACACATTTTACTGCTGCTTCTGTTGCATCTGCCTCTACTGTGGAACAGTAGCTGAGAGATACCAGCACTCATTATGGCGGATGAGAAACCCAATGAAGGAGTCAAGCCAGAACAATGGCCATACTAAGTTGAAAGTGGCAGGCAGATGGTTCTGTGGTACACTTTAAGCCGCAAACACCTCTTAGTGAACCAGTGAAAGCCTACTGTGAATGGCAGAAGAGATTCTGGTTTGCTGAGTAACCAATCAGTGTAATGGACACACCTGCACAGCTGGAATGGAGGAAGAAGATATACTTGGTGCGTTCCAGCAGCAGACAGGAGATGTCTACTAAACAGAGAGCCTGCTACTTCACTCTAGCATTTTGTTACAGACTAAGAATACAATTAGAAAGAAGAACTTTGGTCCCAACATACCCTGACTACTACAGCACAGACTTCTCTGTTCTCTCATTCCCGGCCCCTATTTCTCTATTGTGCATAACAAGTGGTGTGAGTCCTAGAGAGTTTTCTCTACAAATCAAGCACTTCTTGTTTTTAAAATATTCTTGTTTTTTTCAATTAGCACCTACGAGAATTATTTGTCAAAATATTGAAGTTTCTGACAAGAAATTTTCTAAAGTCCCAAAGATTCTAAAAAACAAAAAGAAACTTTCTGACAGTTTTTAAAGCAGAAGACTATCTGATCCAACCAAAAATTTAAGAATTAATGGCCAAAATTAATTTTAATCTTTCTAAATAAGTAAAGATTGTTTGTATTACATGTTTTAAGTAAATGTGCTTTTAAAAGCCTGAAACAAAAGAATTTATCTGTTTACAATAAACTAGAAGGTTCTCTTTAACTGTATCTAATTCAGTTATCAGACAGAAACTTTGTTTGCTAATGTGAAGAAATAAATTATAGGGAGACATATGCAGACAAAAATCTGTGCTGTTCGCATAGAAAGATACAGTATTTGGATGGAGCAACGAAAAGGCAAAACACATTTTTATAGCCAATATTTACAGCCAAGAGCAAAATATTTATTCATTCAGTTATTTAGAACTAAGGGCCATATTTAAGAGAAATAAATACCACTTTCTCTCATCCATTAAAGTGGATATTATTCCATATATATACCATCCAACTGTCCTAAAGTTTTGCACTGGTAGCCTTAAATTTTACTGATTTATTCATCAAATATTTATGGAGCAGTTGGGCATGGTGGCTCACATCTTAAATCCTGGCATTCCCCAAGGCAAAGATAGTTGATCTCTGAGTTCAAGGCCAGCCTGGTCTATAGAATGATTTCTAGAACAGCTAGGGCTACATAGAAAAACTCTGTCTTTAAAAAACAAACAAACAAACAAACAAATCTTATGGGTCATCCAAGGTTTGGATTAAGGCCAAATTTCCTATTTTACTTTTGTCATTTAACTGCAAAATCAAATACCAATTTAATTATAAACTATCTCTAATTTATTATATTATGGTTTCAAAATAATACTTGAATATTTCCCAAATAATATTATACTATGAGGCTGAGCATGGTGGCTTGTGCCTGTTTTCCCAGAACTTAGGAGGCTGAGGTGAAAGGATAACTGTTGCAGGTCAGCTTAAACTAGGCAGTTTTAGATTAGTCCGAGCTACAAAGTAAAACACTGACTCACAATAAGAACAACATATCAGAATACTATCCAGAAGTAACAACATATCAGAGTACTATCCAGGAGTAACAACATATCAGAGTACTATCCAGGAGTAACAGCATATCAGAATACTATCCAGAAGTAACAACATATCAGAGTACTATCCAGGAGTAACAACATATCAGAGTACTATCCAGGAGTAACAACATGTCAGAGTACTATCCAGAAGTAACAACATGTCAGAGTACTATCCAGAAGTAACAACATGTCAGAGTACTATCCAGAAGTAACAACATATGAGAATACTATCCAGAAGTAACAACATATCAGAATACTATCAGAAGTAACAACACAGAATACTATCCAGAAGTAACAACATATCAGAATACTATCCAGAAGTAATTCTTACAGATGACATCCAGAAAATCATATATCCAATAACTGAATGTTTTATTGTTTCATTTTGAGAAATTTAAATACATTTTGTCATTTATAATTCTTTTTTTTTTCTGGAGCTGAGGACCGAACCCAGGGCCTTCTACCACTGAGCTAAATCCCCAACCCCCACTTATAATTCTTTATAGAGTATCAAACATAAGACTTATTTAGACATATTTCTGCATTTACATATAAGTAATTCTCAATTATTGGAACCCTGATAATTTAGAAGAGAAGTTGATCTTAATGGAATACAGATGGCAGAGGCACTGAAAATATCATTAGCGCAGATGTACCTTCCTTCACAGATCTTTCAGTTCACTGAACTAAAGACACGCTTTAAAGGGAAAAAGAAAAGAAAAAACCCTACACATACACACACAAAACCAAAAACACCAGTACCTCTCAAGAACAGCAGTGTCAGAAACACCTAAGCAAACTGCCAGGATGGTACCTCACGATGCCCAGGTAAGCTCACTGAACAATCACATTTTGCACAATATCTATACTTGTTTGCTTCTGTCCAAAAGACAAGCTATGTATAATTTTACATATAAGCAACATAACTTAAAGTCATTACTAAGTGAGGTGATGAAGTTAAAAGCGGTTTCTGCATGTGGAGGTGGAGAATGAGTGGTTACTGGCACAGACTAGGGAAATTTAAGGCAATGGAAATGTTCTGTATTTGATTTGGGTGACAGTGTATGGTTAATTCTCAAAACTCACTGAAATGAATCCATGCATTTTATTAAACAGTAACTGTCTTAATAGAAGAGCATGCCATCCTGGTACTGACAAGATCTAATCCAATGGGAAAGCTGAGGGTTTTAAGTCCCTTGGAATTGGGGCTATATGGAATTGCTTAAAATGATTTGAGACCATCCTTTGAATTCTACATAGTGTTATATCTAACATAAAACCTCAGAGTAACTATTAGATTATATGTTTTCTCCAGTGATTATATACCCTCAATTAGTTCCATAAATACAGAAGACAGGGAGGAAATAATACTTAAGATTTACCATATTGTTAACTAAAACAACAAAACATTAAAAGTCTGTTATCTGGCTGGGCAGTGGTGGCACACGCCCTTAATCTCAGCACTCAGGAGTCAGAAGCAGACGGATCTCTGTGAGTTCAAGGTCAGCCTGGTCTACAGCCTGGTCTACTTCCAGGGGACAGCTAGGGCTGTTACACAGAGAAATCCTGTCTCAAAAAGCCAAAAAAAAAAAAAAAAGTGTGTTATCTGTTGTGAGACATCTATGATACAAATATTCATTACTATATCTTTTAATCACCTGAAAGAAAAAAAATCAAACATAACAACTTGGCCTTTTATAATTAAAAAATATAAGACATTGGCACAGCACTAAACTTAGCACTTCCAGAATGAACTGCAAGAATAGCATTAGAGTTCAAATAACTCAAAATGTTGATTTCTCAATTATTTTCCAATTTCCCACACCTCCCCCCAAAGAAATTAACTTTGAAGAGTTTATTTGATAAGCAAATTGGAAAGCAGAGGATTAAAAAGTGAAAGGGTGGTGCAGAAATTAGCAGAGGTGGCACTACCTGAAAGCTCATCAGAAAGGGGAGTGAGAACAATGTCAGGCAAGAAGGGTTTGGAAGTATGGATCAGAACAGGAGCACTTTTAGCACTGCGAATATAGGCCGATGGCAGAGCACATTCACCAATGGATCGGCTTCTCATGGCTTTAAAAAGGAAGAGAAAGAAGTGGGGAAGGAAAAAAGAAGAGTGACTATAATGAAAGGCTGTGTCACAGAAAAAGCAGCAACAGAGAAAACTAAAAGACTCAAAGGAAGGAAACTTTAAATTAAAACATTTCAGCACAGCAAATACTGGCAAGCTGTAAGAAAAGAAACCACAACACACATTTTGAATGTAAAAATTCATTTGGTGTAAAGCAGGAAAATGCCTATTATTAGCAATCACAATGGAACAGCATTAAAAAAACAGCAGACACTTCAGCACATTTTCAAAAAAACCAAGAAATGAGAAATTTATCAAATGGAATCATTGAAAAATACTCAATACTATTAGTCCAAAAGAATCTGGTACCCTATTTGGTCATTTCTCTGAGCAATTCTTCTTAAGGAAGCTGAATTCTACTAACAAATCATTCCTATTTTCATACTCTTACCCAAATAAAGTCCTCTAATGACTAACAGGTCCTTTTATGAAATTTGATTTGTCATGACTTACTCTTGTGTTTAGTAGTTGTTCCAGGTGAGAGAATACTTATTCAAACCAGTGTCTCTCTTTACACTAAAGTATAGTAGTATAACTTTATAAGTTATATAAATAATCTAAATATTAGTAGAAGATAGAATTTGCATCAACATGAAGGAAGACTCACACTCCTGAGCAGGCGTGGGTGCACACCTGCCCTCCCAGCTCTAGAGTGGTAAGAGGGGGAGGAGCAGAAGTTCACGGTCATTTCTAACCACACAGTGAGTTCTAGGCCAGCCTGGTCTACAGCACACCCTCTCTAAAAGCAAAGCAAATACACAACAACAACAAACACAGCATCAGGCTCTTAAGAAAAAAATGTACAATCTGTGCTCATTCAAATAATAAACATATAAAAACCTCAAAGTATTTTTTTAAATATAAAAACTGTAGGTTACTTTCCAAAACTTGTATTTTTGGTTGCATATTTTGGTGGAATAGTTTCATAAAAGAGTCACTAGATCACAAAGGTAGAAATTTTTAGTTCACACAGCAATAACTAATAACTTAAACTTCCCAGTAATTTTAGCTTCAGTTTAAGGACTACCAATTAAACGAACTTGTAAGTACTGCTATGTAAGAACATAGTACTTAACTATACTGCATAGAATTCAATGCAAATGATACAGGCAAAAAGAAACAACAAACAAAACAAAAACTCTTGGCTTCAGGGCTTTTACACTTCCCCTTTGCCCAGAATGTGTCTCCTACAGATCTTTCTAAGCACACTCTCTCACTTACTCAAATCTATGTTCTCAAACCGTATGACACGGAAGCCTGTCTTCATCTAAACATCTTGCTCTCCCTCCTGCTGTTCTCTAGCCCTTTATCTTGCCTTACTTTTCTTTGTAATTTCCTACTACCTGTTGTTTACTGGATCTGTAAGCTCAACATTAAAATTTTAAGTGCCAGTGACTGTTTTTAATATTTGGTTTGCTTTATCACTTCCTAGTTTTTAACCAAGATCAAGTTTTTGTTCTTAACTACATCCTTAATGATTAGAACAGTGCTTTGATACTGAATATTTAACTTTTTTCATTCAAAGGTGTAAAATCCATGGTTAACCCTAGTACATAGGCAATGTGTTTTAGGCCTCTATGTGAATAAGGGTCTTGAGAAGCATGTACAAGCAACTGGTAGGAAGGTTTTTCTTCTAGTGAAGTCAACTGAGAAGACAGGGAGGAGGAGTATGCTGGGAGAGCTTAGTGGAATGTATGTACATTTTTCAGACTGAAGTAAGCACATTCATTCACCATGGTTATAAAAAATTAATTTTAAAAATTAGGAAATTAATCAGTCATGGTGGCTCATATCTGTAAACCAGGTACTCCAGAAGCTGTGACAAAATTACTTAAAGTTTGAGGTCAGTGAGTTTCAGGTTAGCCCAGGATACAGTGTGAGACCCTGTCTCAGAGAGCAAACAAGTAAGATCTAACAGTATTTAACTCTGACTTTCTAACTTTATGCATGCACCTTTCTTAGTAAAACTTTTAAGGATTTACTTTTTGTTTAGTTCACTTGAAATGTGAAACAGTATCATGCAATTCTATTTCAGGCGGAAGAAGTATTATCACTCCCACTAAACAAAGGGCTTAAAGCCTAGAAAGGGGAGCCAGTGGTATGCTGCTCAGTGGGTAAGGTAACGGTCACCAAGCCTGACAATCTGAATTCAATCCTGGGACTTTGGTGGAAACAGATTACTCAAAGAAGTTGTCCTCTGACCTCTATATGCACAACGTGGAACACACACACACACACACACACACACACACACACACACACACACCCATCATTTTTAAAACGTAAAGCCTAGAAAGGTTTGGTGAGTTGTCCAGGGTTACTAGGTATTTAGTAAGGAGGCGAGTAGGAAGCGCTCAGGGCCTGCGCCCTCCTTGCACTCGCTCTCCTATAATCCAGCGAGTTACACGAGTTACACGAGTTCCACGAGTTACACGAGTTACACGAGTTCCACGAGTTCCACGAGGCTCTGGGAGGAAAAGAGGACAGCTGCCGGCTCTACAGCACACTGTGCTGCCTCAGCCTACTAGTGCTTCCCACAGCGCTCCTACTCCACTTTTTACGACATTATAAAAACTACTTTCTTTGTCTAAAAAGAAAGAGCACAGATTTCTTCTTGACCTCAGTTGCCTGCCAGCCGAAGGAGTGAATGAATTCCCTGTTGGAAGTTCCTAAAGCCAGTAAGACTATGTTATTTTAAAACTGAAAGTTTGCTACCATCTCCATATTTGTGAATATATTTACTTATTAAAAAGTATACCAGCTCATGTTTGAGTTCTGCATGTTGATCCAAGTTCTACTTTTTGAATTCTATAAAATGACAATTTGGAAATCCAGATATCCACAATAAGGTGAACTCCATAAACACAAGAGTATATATACATTAAAGGAATAAAGGCTTATAAGCATGCTATTGGGCTATACGAATTACTGGGGAGAGGGCTACAGAGGTTTTGATCTCCCAGGAGAAAACACCTGCACAGACAGCATCGTCTGCTCGGCACTGCTCGCCTACGCCCATGATCTCAGCGTACATACCAACAGTTTTCTGCCGTACTATGCTTCTTGCCTTTTCAGTCCCTGGGGAACCAGTGGTGGTCGCACTTCTTTGTCTCATGGGTGCCTGGCCAGGCTGATCACGACTCCATCCTCTAGAAAATGACTTGTCAACTGAAACTTTCTGAAATTCATGTCCAACTCCTAGAAATGCAGTATTATGGTTGCCTGGTTGTTATCTTTAAATTATCAGAAATACATTGTTGCAGATTCTAAGGCTTCCTCACAATACATTATAAAGTAACTATAAAGACTTCTTTGAACTTCATTTTATGTAAAAACTATAGTTTAAACTTAGGAAGACTACCAAAATTATATTAATTATTTTATTATTAATAAACTATTATAATTCTCTACCATCTAGAAATAAGAAATGAGCTAAAGGAAAGTCATCTTGAGTGGCAGTTTTTTAATTTCTAAATACCAATAACAGCCCCTTGAGAAATAAATAGTGCAGAAAAAGTAGTTTGGGAATATCTTAACTATCCAAGAACAGCTAAGTATAAATTATGACAAATCTAATTTCTAGCTGGCAACTCATTCTTTACACATCAGGATACTATACCAACGGCATGTTGGTGACCTAATAAGTATGCTACTGCCCCCACTTCACTTTACCATTACACAAACACTATTTCACACCTACAGAATGCTTACTTGTAGTTTCAAATAATAAAATTCTTTTAAGAGAATTATCCAAGTAATTATTATATACCCTAAAAATAGAATAAAATGCAGTCATCTTTTCAATTCAATAAAAACTGCTTATACTAAAGAGTAAATACATTTATAAATTTTGACTTGGGTTAATCATTTAAAATAAAAGTTAAGGTTCTATATTATTTAACTTTAGTTAAATATAAGATTGACCATAACATATCTACATACATACAAATATATACACACACACATATATATGACATTCTTTATCTTACCCAAATTATTACTGATTTTAAGAATAAGAAAAGAACAATGCATTTCTGCATTCTACTGTTGGAATTTTAAAGCTCCAGGATCAAAGACGGAGATTAGAGAAGATACAATTTCCTGTGGAGAATCTCTGAGAGCTCTTACCTTTCCCTTTGTGCTTCTTCTGTTTCTGCTCACTCAGCTTATCCAACGGCAAATCACTGAGATCCAGACTGTATAAGTTCCTCGCTAAGACTTTAGTCAGTGTCTCCATGGTCAGAGACCACTCGGTGGCCAATTCTTCCCAATAGGTCAACGACGACAATACTGAAAGTAGGTCATCCCAAAGCTCCCGAGAAATGTACACATTTAGATTTGCTTTGATCCAGGCAACAATGAGCGTCTACAAAGGCAAATATTCAAAAACAACCAATGAGATTTGTTTGGTGTGTGACTTCAAAATAAACTATTCAATTCTTTTTATCTAAAAAACAGAAAAATTTTATCACAGAAAATGCTGTACAAGTAACTAATACAATTATTACTACCTGATAAGCTAAGTAACTACTGATTCCCAGTAATGCTAAGGCATAACTTTTATGATGCACTGCATTACTACTAAGTAAAACCCATGTAAGAGGTGGTTCTGTCTTATTTAGTGTTGAAATTGAGTTCTTAAGTGAAAACTTGAAACTACATTCCCAAATTAAACATGGAAATTACTATTATGTGGAAGTTTGCTTTACTATTACTACAAATTGTAAAAAAAAAAAAGAGGGAGGTCCTAGAGATGTACTTAATGAAATATCCTTGAAAAATTATATGCAAATTAAAGGTTAAAATTAAATTTTATTTTAAAGATACAACAGCAATTAAGAGCATCCTGTAATAAACCCAATTATAGTATTAAAAGCTTACACTTAAGAGGGCTGAAAATACTGAAAATACTGGTATCCTCTAAGGTTTTATGGACTGCTACTAAATATTTAGCCTGCTATGAAGTCACAAAATAAAAAGTTTTCAAAACTTGAACTTCATGAATTTTGCTAAGGAATTATTATAAACTCACACACGAAATGTAAAGATAACATTGAAGTGACCAGTGACCTTTCATTCTGTCTTTAAGTGTTCAAACTAAGCTAAATTGTTATCTTTCTATAGCTCCCATCACTGGGTTAGTTAAAAAAGAGGAATTTTCTACAAGTTTGGATAACACATGTTGCTATTTTAAAGTTAATTTCCCATCAGCAGAGATTTTGAGGTAAGTGATTAAGAACTAAAAATGCCAATATAAATGGTTACACTTACAGCCAAGGCTTAGATAGGAAACAGTCTTGACCTCTGATAGTAAGAATCACTTTAACCATGTAATTTCATTTAATATGTCACTATAAAATATTTCCTGTTTTCAGAGTTTATAGTAGTCAGCCTTCATGTTGAAAAAAAATGCAATTCCTGTATAATCAAAAATACCACTGATTCAATCAACTCCAGAAAGGAGAACACTAAGAGTCTACGGGGCAGCACAAGAATGACTCTTGGTTATGTACTACATTTTTATCACTACACAACAAACTGAAAGTGTTTTTCCTAATAATCCCAGAGCTTCAGAAACACATAAAGCACTCATGCATTACTCCTGCAGCCTTTTGTTAGCTTTCTGAAACCGAAAGCTTGCCCCACTAGAGGTAAAATAAGCACCATTACTCTTCATTACAACATTTTTCTTCCATTATGCTGTGAATTTGTGTGTATGGCTATTTAGATGAGTGGCTTTTAATTTAGCTCTATAAAAGATGCTTTAACATAAACAGGTTTCTGATTTAAGGCATTTTCCCTACTAACAAGCTCAGCCTCAATGAATCTTTTAAAAACAAACACACTTCTATCCATCTATCTATTTTTATTGCCTGGAAAAGTGGTCCTGCAAGTCGACCTGCCAGGGTCATGTTTTTTTTCCCCTGGAACTGTAGAAAAGCTTGTGATGACATCTTCAGTACAGACTCCGTGACTCTGAGCAAGACGAGCAGCATCTGTTCCCTTAAAGTAAGAAGATCTGTTAATGTTTCCTTTTGCTTTGAATTAGTGATCAATTTTCATATTCATTTGTTTGAAAAGAACATTATCACTGTAATAACTCAAATACTAAAATCTTTGAAAGATTATCAAGTTTCTAGGACTCTTTAAATATTAAGAATTAAAGCTTGTAAGCCTTTATGAAGTGAGTCATCATTAAAACCCTTTAGGGCACAATACCTTCAGGTACAAATTTTATATAAGGAACACTGGGGGGGGGGAGGCAACGATATTGTTTCTCTTCCTCCCACCCCCATTTGTTTCCTTCCTATGTAGCCAAGGGTGACTTTGAACTCCTAACCCTGATTCCATTTCCCTTGTACTAGGATTACAGAAGCTTGCCACCACACCCTTTCCTCCTTTTAGTTTCAGGGATTTAAAACATGTTTTATATCTCGATATGTGTATCTGTGTGAGTGTATGCAGGCACCTGAGGAACTCAGAAGAGAGCATCAGATCCCCTGGAGTTGGAGTGACCAGCAGTTGTGGGCCACCCATTGTGGGTGCTGGGAACTGAACTCAGGTCCCTGGGAAGGGCAGAGTGCTCTTAACTGCTGAGCCATCTCTTTAGCTCCATTCAACAATTTTTTTCCAATCTTTTGCTCTACATGTGTATTGGAAATGGAACCAATTCTAACATTGTCTTTACCTTAACACTTTCTCCTAGATGCTTCCTACTAACACCATAAAACTATACCTGGCATTTTGGGAACAAATTCATCAAAATACCAATATGTGAGGCTGATAGCTAGGCATAGTGGAATGCACCTGTAATCCTTGGGTGACTGAGCCAGGAAGGGTGGTATGTTTGAGACCACAGTTAAGACCTTGTCTCACAAAAAAAAAAAAGAAACAAGAGAGAGAGACACAGAGAGACAGACAGAGACAGAGACAGATAGAGAAAGAGAAAAGAAAGAAAACGAACAAGAGAGTTCTAGTTGAGCATAGAGGCAAGCTAGAGTCCCTATCAGAGTCTCCTCCATACAGTCTATTTTTGCAGTCCCAATCTAGGCACAGCTTTAAGGATGGCCACTGTTAAGAATTGTGGATAAAGCAGTCTGTGGAGTCTGCAGGTCAGGTCCCTTCACATGCTCCAGCAAATCACAGTTGGGTGGATGCTGGGATGGGCCAAGTCATATCTCTGGTTCTGGGCCAGAGCAGCTGAGGGTTGGTCCTCTCCAGCACTGCCTCGGCTAATTCACCTCTTGCAGCAATAAGTGAGGGGTGGAGCCAGTTCTTCTGCATTCACCTCAAGGTTGGCTCTCACACAGCTACACTATTAGGGCCAGCTCTATTGTGTTGCCCAGGCAAGGTCCAGGGGCAGCTCTTTCAAGTGCTGCAGTTGGTGAGGGGTAGGGACAGCCCTCTTGCTCTTATGACCACAGGGCCAGCTCTCCCACCTGCCTCAGGTATTGATGGGCAGTGCAGGGAGGGGCAACTGTCCCCAACTCATGCTGCCACAGACTGATGAGTAATAGAGACAGTTCTCCCATGCTCACACCTTCAGGGCTGGCTCACCCATACCTCCGTCAACAGGCACTATGACTTCAGCTTTAAAGGCACTTAAAAGAATTCTGAGAGTTGGACAGTGGTTGAGAGCACTGGCTGCTCCTCCAGAGGCCCTGGATTGATTCCCAGCCCACACGGCGGCCCGCAGCTTCTGTAGTTCCAGCGTATTCTGGCCTTGGCCAGCACCAGGCACGAATGCAGGCAAAACACCCATACACATAAGAATAAAGTTTAAATTCTTTTTAAAAATACGAAATAAGGCCGGGTGGTGGTGGCGCACGCCTTTAATCCAAGCACCCGGGAGGCAGAGGCAGAAGGAACTCTTTGACTTCGAGGCCAGCCTGGGCTACAGAGTGACTTCCAGGCTGCAAAACTACACAGAGAAACCCTGTCTCGAAAAAAAAAAAAAAAAAATTAAAAAATAAAATAAAGTCTAAAATTGTGTTCCACATGGCAAGATTCCTGGCTCATCATTGATTGGAAACTTACCACAAAGAGAATATTTCATGTTGGGCAGTGGTAGCACATGCCTTTAATCTCAGCACTGGGGAGGCAGAGGCAGGCAGATCTCGGAGAGTTTGAGGCCAGCCTGATCTACACAGAGAGTTCCAGGACAGCCAAGGCTACCCAGAGAAACTGTCTTGAAAGCACTATCCCCCTAAAAAAAAAAAAAAAAGAAAAAAAAAAAAAGAAAAAGAAAAGAGAAAACAATATTTCAATTTTGTATGATTTCCTGTTTTTGTTTTAAGAGAGTATAGCTCTATGTAGCCCAGGTGAGCCTCAAATTTGCAATCCTCTTCTTGCCTCTGCCTCCCAAATGCTGAATTACCACCATATACCTCGGTGTTTGGTTTGAAAAACAAAATGCTTTTTGAAAGGAGAAGATTGTAATTCAAACTGCTTATCACTCATCTTGAGTTGCTTAAACAAAGACCAGTCATTTAATCTTGGACAAACTCAAGGAGACACACATTATTAAGGAATAATGTGATGAGTGTGCATGGGAAATGCTTAGAAATGTCTCAGCACAAAGTGTTCCAAATATGTTCATAAGTATTTCTATATGCAACTCTATACAGACTTTTAGTAAAGAATGTTTTTAAAATTAAGCTAGAGGGCTGGGAGATGGTCCAGCAGTTAAGAGTACTGACTGCTCTTGCAGAGGAGCCGGGTTCAATTCCCAGCACCCACATGGCAGCTCACAAGCCTCTGTAACTCCAATTCTAGGGGATCTGGAGAGGGAGGCCCTATTTTGGCCTCCACAGAACTTAGGCATGCATATAGTGTAGTTACACACATGTAGTAGGCAAAACACTTATATACATACAAATCTTTAAAGTCATTTCCTTCTTAGTAGCAAAACATAAAGTAAGCACTTTCTTTAACCAAGTGTTCCCACTTTTTAAAAATGACTCAAAAAATTAATAGATGTAAGGATATTCATTGTCATAAACTTTCTCACTCTAAAATCAGAGAAAAAAATTACATGTCCATTAATAGATGTTGGTTAGGTTAATTATAGGCTTGTAATCCCAGCTACTAAGGAGGCTGAGGCAGGAAGATCATAAATTTAAGGCCAGGGTGGACAACTTAATGAGACCCTGTCTCAAAAATCAATAAACTGTGGTAGCTTACAATTGTAATCCCAACACTCAGGAGGCTAAGGCAGGAGAGTCAAGAGTTCCAGGTCAGCCCCTGGGCTACATAGATAGCAAGACCTTTTCCAAAATGAAAGAAAGAAAGAGAGAAAGAGAGAAAGAGAGAGAGAGAGAGAGAGAGAGAGAGAGAGAGAGAGAGAGAGAGAGAGAGAGAGAGAGAGAGAGAGAAAAAGAGAGAAAGAGAGAGAGAGAAAAAGAGAGAAAGAGAGAGAGAAAGAGAGAAAGAAAGAGAAAGAGAGAAAGAGAGAAAGAAAGAGAGAAAGAAAGAGAGAAAGAGAGAAAGAAAGAAAGAAAGAAAGAAAGAAAGAAAGAGAGAAAGAGAGAAAGAGAGAAAGAAAGAAAGAGAGAGAGAGAAAGAGAGAGAAAGAGAGAAAGAGAGAGAGAAAGAGAGAAAGAAAGAAAGAAAGAAAGAGAAAGAAAGAAAGAAAGAAA
>CABHPP010000335.1:17200-30516 GCA_902168425.1 Peromyscus attwateri | reverse complement strand
AAAGAAAGAAAGAAAGAAAGAAAGAAAGAAAGAAAGAAAGAAAGAAAGAAAGAAAGAAAGAAAAAATTTTAAAAAGGACCCAAGGATATAGCTATTTTAATTGTGTGTATTCATTCAGTAATAGGAGCACTCTAATACTGCAACACACCCTATTTATAGACACTATTCCCTGAAAACTTACTATACTTATACAGAGAACAATAACTATATAAAGATAAAGAATTGTTACCAGGTCTTTTTGTCCATTGATACTTGCACAACCATGTATCGATAAATGTTAAGAATACGTTTACACATATCTGTGTGCTCATCCAAAAGATTTTTTATTTCATTTGCAGGTTCAAGAAGAAAGATGTTTGATGAGTTTATAATGAACACCTATAATAAGAGAAATCATTAGTTATTCATAATAAAATTTCCATGGTAGTTTCTATTTTTTTGTTGTTTCTTTAGGACAGGAATGTGGTGGTATTGTGTTCCCCAAAATATTGTGTACCTTAATAAACTTATCTGGGGTCAGAGACAGAGCAGCCACAATATTAAATAGAGGTTAGGCAGTGGTAGCACACGCCTTTAATCCTAGCATTCCAGAGGCAGAAATCCATGTGTTCAAGGATACACCCAAGCATGGTGACCAATGCCTTTAATCCCAGAAAGCAAGCCTTCAATCCCAGGGAGTGGTGGTAGAAAGCAGAAAGGTATAAGGCGTGAGGACCAGAAACTAGAGGCATTTGCCCTGGAGAGACATTTGCCCTGGAGAGGCATTTGGCCTGGAGAGGCATTTGGCCTGGAGAGGCATTTGCCCTGGAGAGGCATTTGGCCTGGAGAAGCATTTGGCCTGGTTAAGCATTCAGGCTTCTAGCAGCAGTTCAGCTGAGAGTCATTCGGATATGAGGACATAGAGGCTTCCAATCTGAGGAAGCAAGACCAGCTGAGGATCCAGCGAGGTGAGATAGCTGTGGCTTATTCTGTCTCTCTGACCTTCCAGTGTTCACCCCAATACCTGGCTCAGGTTTGATTTTATTAATAAGAACTTTAAAGATTCATGCTACACAGGATCTCATTTGGTAGCCCTGGCTGGCCTGAAACTCACAACGTAGACCAGAATAAGCTGGAATCTATTGCAATCCAGCTGCTGTTGCCTCTGAGTGCCAAGATTATAGGCATGAGCTAACACATCTGGCTGAATGGTAAATTTCTTATTTAAAGAAAAAATTAGTCTGGCATGCTGGTTCATACCTGTAGTCCCAGAACTCAGAAAGCTGACAAGGAAGAGGGCTGCACGTATGAGACCAGTCTGGGATAAAGAATAAGACTCTGTGTGTGTGTGTCTCTGTCTCTCTGACTGTCTGTCTGTCTGTCTGTCTGTCTGTCTGTCTCTCTCTCTCTCTCTCTCTCTCTCTCTCACACACACACACACACACACACACACACACACACACACACACACACGAGAGACAGAGAGAGAGAGAGAGACAGAGAGAAAGAAGCACTAATCACTGGGTGATCTAGAATACATTTAAAACCACCATGGATCACTAAATACTCCTATTTCTACTACTATTCTGGCATCTGATATTTGAGCTCATTAACACTCAAAGAAATGGATCCGTATTAAAAACAGGATTTCTAAAGTGAGAAGTTTATAAGCATAACCATGGACAACAGTACGTAAAAAACCTTAATTAAAAAGATAACAACTAAACCAGGAAATTTTTTCTGAGTTGTATAAACATAACCATTTTCTTGTTTATTTTTATGTGTACATCTGTTCTTGTAATAACAACCTTATATAAAAGGCTACATATTATAATTTATGAGATTCCATTAACATATATCATAATTAAACTTATTATCACATTCACTGTAAGCTGTGATCGCCTTCTGAACGCTGCTGTAAAGACAAACATAATGCAGCAGCTGTGTACAGGGGATCTCAAGAACAATCTACTCTGCTTCACTTTTGTTGTGTTCTGTTTTACCTTTCAGACAGGATCCTATATAGATCCGGCTGGCCTCAAACTTGCCATGTACCCAAGGTTAGTCTCAGACATACTGGAAGGCTGGAACACTGCATCTATGACGTTTTTATTATAGTGTTATAAAAGCCATTTACTTTTTCTATGCACACCTCCTCTTTCCTAGAAGTACTATGTTACCACACGAAGTTGTATACTCATTTGAAAAAGAGCACACTTCTTTAAAGCACACTTTTAAGAGTGAAAAGAGCAGATTCTGTAAACCTAGCAGATGTGAACAAACAAAAGCAAGAGAAAGGACTAGGGAAGCATTAGGAATAAAACGAAAACAGAATGAGGTTCAGCAGAGGATTGTAAAAGGGTAATTCAGTGATTAACTATATGGCAATAACATTCAAATGAAATGGACTATTTTAGAAAAAAACACGAGTAGCCAAAACTGACGTAAGAAGGAATTTTAAAGGATACATATAAGAACAGCATGAAAGAAACAGCTGGTAAGGCAGGCTGGCTCATCCCTGACCAGCAAACAGGCCTAGACCACGAGCTCTGAGCATTCTTGCTCCACCTTCATGGCAGATGATCTTTATCGTTGTTCAGAGGCAAAGAAAAAAGAAATCCACCCAATTTACTAAATAAAAATATAATGTTCTTAGTAAGAACTACATAGAAAAGCTAAATAAAAGGCTAATATCTCTTGTGAACATATAGATTAAAATCTTAAGATAATAATCCAAACAAAACAAAATACATTATTTTATGATGAAGTAGAGTATAATCCAGACATATAAAGATGCCTTAATGTAGAAAAATCTAGTACTATACCCTATATCAATGAATTGCAATAGAAAATCAAAGTATGCTCATTTCAAGATACACAGGAAAAGAATTTAGCATTTAATTCATTACTTTAAAAAAGTTAACCAACACCCGGCAGTGGCAGCGCATGTTTTTTATCTCAGCATTCAGGAGGCAGAGGAAGGTGGATCTCTGTGTATTAAAGGACAGCCAAGGCTGTTACACAGAAAACCCTGTCTCCAAAAAAGAAAAAGAAAAAAGAAAAAAAAAGTTAACAAACCAAGAAAAAGCAGAAACTACCACAGTCTAAAAACTAGAGCTTACAAAAAGTCGAACAAATGTATCCACAGCAAGAACACTTGAGAAGCACCAACAACGAACAGACAAGAAGAGTAAATGACGTGCTCTTCCCTGAAAGAAGAGGCATGAATCTGAAAGAGCAAGGACCAGCATAAAGGGAGGAAAGGGAAATGGGAAATGGTGTAAGTACATTACAATCTCAAACAACAAAAGAAACGCGTTTTAAAAGGACAAGAACAAGACAAAGGGCCTCCCATCTCCTAAATATCCCTGGAGTTCAGTAAGCACAGATGAAGGGAAGCTGGTGAGGAGAAATGCAAACACAAACTGGAGAGAAAAACCGAGTTGTGTAGCAGCTTGAGAAAAGCATCCCAGACACAGGTAACAGCAAGCTCAAAGGTCCTAAGTGCGAGCTTGCCTTGCCTGTGTGAGGAGTAGTAACAAGGACAGAATGAAGTGAGTCAGAGGGAGAGCAGTGGGCGATCTGTTAAAAAACAAACAAACAAACAAACAAACAAAAAAAGCCAGGGTACAAAGAACAGATTTCTTCCCAGTACTAACAGAGGGAGAACGGTCTCCTTTATCTTCCACAGATCAGTCCTGTCATAAAGCACAGGAAAAGAAAAACAAAACAAAACAGAAAAAAAAGGATGAATGAATTTTATATGTATAACAAGCCCAAACTTTTTAAGAGAACTGAGATGTTAAATGGTTGAACATGAAAACTCAGCCTCAATTCTTTCATTTCCCTGTGGGCCAGCATGTGGAGCACTCTGGAGAGTACTGGTGGACAGCCTTGGACACCCTAACAAAGACCTGACTTGCTGCTTACTGATAAGGAAAAGCCACGGGAAGGCGGTCCACAGGATCCCTCTGCTCAGCACTGAAAACAGACCAGGGAGCAAGGCAAGAAACAGACTAGAAGGAGGAGGCCGAGACAGGTGACCTCTGGGAGTTTAAAGCCACCTGGTCTACATAGTGAGACTTTGCCTCAAAAAAATAAAAATGAAAAAGGCCTTTTGATTTTGATTTCACCAGACAGAGGTTGGAAGAGGCTCTGACAAGAACAAGCAGCAGTGAGAGCACAGCTCTGGGACAGGATGCTCCAGCGGCATGGCCGGGGCCCTGGGCTGTGCCAAGCACCAGAACAAAGGCAAGACTGAAGGGGAAGACAAAGGAGAAGGGCACAGAAGACACCCCTGCACATCCTTTAAAGGGCAGACTTCCGATAGAGTGGTAGGAAAGCACAATGAAGCACGCAGCCATTCAGGTGAGATGTGCAGATGGAGCTCAGTGTTTGGGAATTCCTATTTCTGCACATCCGCCCCGTACGTGAATTATCACATTGTAATTCTTCAGTCTAGAGAGGATGTGACATGTTCTGTTTTTAGAAACTGTGAGGCTAGTGACATGGTTTAGTGGGTAAGGCCCTTGCTGCCAAGCCTGATGACTCAAGTCTGCTCTCTAGGATCCACACGGTTAGGAGAGAATACATACACTGCCACAGTTGTCTTCTGACCGCCACGTGGCAAGCACACACCTGCCCACCCCCCATACACACACTAAATACAAAATCTAAATTAATTATATTTCCTAATCAATTTACTTTTCCTTTATTAGTCTTGAATTTGAACCTATTTTTTCACCTATGAACTATGTAATGTTCATCAGTATGCATTTTATGAAAAGCAAATATGGTATAATGACAATTCATAGATGTGAGTAGTAAATTATATATAAATATAATAGGAATATATGAATTTATTATATTTGAAATCTCAAACTATAGGCATTTGAAATCTTTAATGACTTTTTTTTTTTTTTTTAAAGCTAAAGGGCTAGATATGTAGCTCATTGGTAGAAAACTTGCCCAACATGCCACAAAGCCCTGGGTTTAATCCCAGGAACTATAAACACATACACACACACACACACACACACACACACACACACACACACACACACAAAGTAAGTATAAAGCTACCTACCTGCAAAACTGCCTGTGTACCAGCTTGAATATTTTGTTCTGTGGCTTCTTCAGAGGCATGAAAAGCATCTTGATAGGAACCGTTTTTGGTCCAACTAGAATTTCGAACATGCTCAGAAATATTGGTCCCACTTTCCTAAAGCAAAATATCAAGCTTTTTAATATTTCATCAATGAGAATGCTGTAACAAGTCAGTAACATAAAAGGTGTATGAAATTATTAGATCCCACTATTAAACTGTTTCTTTCCATAAATACATTGTTTTAGGGGCCTGGAGAGACAACTCAATGGTGAAGAGCACTTGCTGCTCTTCCAGATGACCCGAGTTCAGTTCCCAGCACCACATCAGCAGGCTTACAGCTGTCTGTAATTCCAGCTCCACAGACTCTGATGCCTCTGAGAGCAACTGCACTCATGTGCACACGCCCACATGCAGACACACATACCTACACATAACTAAAAATAAAAATAAATCAAGCCGGGCGGTGGTGGCGCACGCCTTTAATCCCAGCACTCGGGAGGCAGAGCCAGGCGGATCTCTGTGAGTTCGAGGCCAGCCTGGTCTCCCAAGCGAGTTCCAGGAAAGGCGCAAAAGCTACACAGAGAAACCCTGTCTCGAAAAACCAAAAAAAAAAAAAAAAAAAAAAAAAAAAAAAAAAAAAAAATAAATCAAAAGATAAAAATATTTTAACTGATTATACAAGTGATGTGTATTCACTGTAAAAAAATTCTAACAAAGTAAAAAATTATGGATAATGAGTTACTAGAGTTAAGATCACATCATATATGGAGTCATTTGTCTGTTTATATTCTCACATATTCAACAATCATATTACACTATTCACAGCTTTGTAAAAGATTAATTCTATTCTATATTAAATGCTAGAATCTACATAACTTGAAAATAGATTTTTAAGAACAGTAAAATTCTTATAACTGTAATGAAAAACAAACAACAACTACTGAAGCTTTCTGCCCGAGTTTTGGTGCTGTTAGGTAGTACAGGCTACAAGTTCCCTCGGGTAAGAGCCTGTTTTGTTGTGTTGTAGGCTGTGGGTGTGTGTACTGTATGCAAGTGTGTACACAGGCGTATACAGGTACTTGTACCCATGCGTGCTTGTGTGGATACTTGATCCACTGAGCCATCCCCCCAGCCACTGCTGCTTTTGGACATTCATTAATAGTATTATCCTCCTTTTCTCCTCCCTCCCTGACAGGGCCTCATTCTGTAGCCCAACCTGGCCTTGAACTATCAACAATCTCTCTGCTTCAGTCTCCCAAAGGCTAGAATTACAGACAGGATCCACTGGACCCAATTCAGGGCCTTCCGTCTGCTACGCAAGCACTCTGCCACAGTGACATTCCCAGCCCTTTCTCAGCAGTATTTTTCTAGAGCTGCCTTCTTACAGTTTGCGTAGTTATACCTACAACATACATGCAGTTCTGTCTAACACTCTGGCCTAAACAGAAACTCAGTTCTATGAGGAGGCAATACAACACTCCATGCTCTAGCCCAGCCTTTCTCTTGGGCTCTGTATCTCTATGACAATATGTCTTCTAAAGTCTTCCTAAATGACCTGCAAGTATAAAGATAAGCCTCTTTTCCACAAACTTCCCATTTCTACCTATTGCAGCCACATTAGTCTCCACCAGCAAATCTGCACTTTTCACTTTCCATCCTTCCATAATGGTAATCATTAAAGCCCACAGGTTTTTACAAACAGAGAAACTAACATATGTATGTTCTCTCTTACAGTCATTTGCAACTGCCATGATCCTATTTCAGGCACTCCCATCTCACTCTGGACCTTGCTAACACTTCCTAACTGGTCTGCTTGACCCAGACTGGCTTCCAGTCTACTCCCGACTTTGTCTTGTACAATCCTTCTAAACTATTTAACTACTCATGCTACTTTCAAAGGTTTTCCAATGTCTGGAAAGTAATCGAAGTGCACCAACAGTACCTAACGAAGTGTCACAAGTTACTGAACAGAGCCTAAGCCTTGTCTATGTCATACATACATCCTATCACTCTCTCCTAATGACTCTTATCTAAAGCTAGAGAAAAGTATTTTCAAAGTCCCTTACTCCTTTGTGGATGCTATTTATACTCTGTGGTTCCTTTCCCATTGATCTACCTGCTTTTCATACTGTATTATCACCTCCAGGCAGAGTATAAAGTATTCTCTTTCATACTCTAGGATAACAACAGTAATATGGTTTTATAATGGATACTTTGCTTTACAGGATATTCTGAACATTTTGGAGGTACTTTATTGGAAAATGCCACTGGGAGTTACTGAACTAGGAAATACCTAATGTCCTACACGCTGCACAAAAGTACTGAAAACTCACAGAAAAATAGCCTAGTGTCTTCCAAACATGTTAAATGCTATGTGAAATAAAACCCACTCGTAATTATCCAAATCTATAATTTCACTTTGTAACACCAAAATTTTGAGCAATTGTAATATATATTGAACTTATCAGATGTCAATCAATGAGTGACTATATCATTTGGGTTAATATCTTTCAAGAGCTACTGGCACTTTGAAAATTCACACTGCTAATGGCAATACTGATGTGACCAACCAACAGAAGATGTGCCTATCAATACATCTACCAACTCAATACCAAACCAATACATTATCAACTCATCTTCCCTCAACCTGTTGATTACTTCTATTTGTTTTTTATTTTATTTTTTGGTGCGGTTTGTTTTTGGTTTGTTTGTGTGCTTGCTTGTTTTTGTTGTTGTTGAGATGGGGTCTCACTATGGAGCTCTTGGCTGTCCTGGAACCATGTAGATCAGAATGGTCTCAAACTCACAGAGATCCATCTGCCTCTGTCTCCTAAGCAATGGAATTAAAAGCATGCACCACCATGTCTGGCCCCTATTTGTAATTCTGTATACAGTTTATTCTATTATTCCCACATAAATGATGCAGGGTAGGTTCAGTGTACACAAACATAGTATAACTAAAAGGGTTGTGGTAAATACATCATTTAGACTGATAGGTGTATTTTCTACCATAACTGAAATATTTGATATTTCTTACTAATACCTAATAGTACTATGAATTCTCTTTCACAAATTATACGATTCATTGTATATACTTTGTTGGGCATGGTGGTATATATTTGTAATCCCAGTACTTGGGAAGTGGAGACAAGATGATCAAGAATTTAAAATCATCCTAGGTTATACAGTGAGATTGATGCCAGTCTGGAATACATGATACCCCATCTCAAAAAAAAAAAAATCCTCAAAACCCCAAATCAAAACCATTTATATAATACAACTGCATTTGTCATTTTTCTTTTATCTACTTTTTGGGGGCAGTTGGACACTGAACCGAAGGCCTCATACAGGCTAGTCTGCTTCTATCACTGTCTCAGTAATACTACGTAAACATTTCCTCTTCTTATACAGAGCATCATTCAAAACACTAAGAAAGATTGGCAGTTTGAGGTCAGTCTAGGTTCTCTAGGCAGATTCTGCATTCCTCACCCACAATCCCTTGTAGTTGATATATTGTGTACCCCAATAAACTTATCTGGGGATCAGAGAACAGAACAGCCACTATATTAAACATAGAGGTTAGGCAGTGGTAGCACACGCCTTTAATCCTAGCATTCTGGAGGCAGAGATCCATCCAGATCTCTGTGAGTTCAAGGCCACAATGGAAACAGCCAGGCATGGTGACACACACCTTTAATCCCAGCACTTGTGATCTCATGTCTTGCTTGGGAAAGACACTCGCTTTTAATCCCAGAAAGTGATGACAGGAAGCAGAAAGGTATATAAGGCTTGAGGACCAGGAACTAGGGCCGTTTAAGCTTTTAGGCTTTTGAGCAGCAGTTCAACTGAGATCCATTTGGATAAGGACTCAGAGGCTTTCAGTCTGAGGAAACAAGATCAGCTGAGAAGTTGGCAAGGTGAGGTGGCTGTGGCTTGTTCTGTTTCTCTGATCTTCCAACATTCACCCCAATACCTGGCTCCAGGTTTGTTTTTATTAACAAGACCTTTTAAGATTCGTGTTACAATCCCTCGCTCAATTAATCCATGTAGAACCGCTCTATTCATTCATGTGTCTTTATCCTGATTAAACTCCATTGGTGAGGTTAAATTAACAGCTAAAAAAGAAACATTACCCAACTGCTCTTCTCCTAATTCAAAAGACTTTGTACTATAGAAAGGTAAATCGATAAAAACAGACAGTCTTTTGTTTTGTTTTTCGAGACAGGGTGTGGTAGAGTATTTTAGGTGTGTTCTTTTGTTTCTGTTGCATTTGTTTAACTCTGCGAAGCTGTGTTACTGTGCCTGTCTAAAACACCTGATGGTCTAATAAAGAACTGAATGGCCAATGGCGAGGCAGGAGAAAGGACAGGCAGGGTTGGCAGACAGAGAGAATATATAGAAGGAGAAATCTGGAGGAAGGAAGGAGAAAGAGTAGACAGAGAAGGAGGAGTACATCAGGGGCCAGCCACCCAGCTACATAGCAAGCCTCGGAGTAAGAAATAACGAAAGATATACAGAAATGGAGAAAGGTAAAAGCCCAAAGGCAAAAGAAAGCTACATGGGATAATTTAAGTAAAGCTGGCTAGTAACAAGCCAAGCTAAGGCCAGACACTCATAATTAAGACTAAGCCTCCGTGTGTGATTTATTTGGAAGTTGGGTGGCAGGCCCCTAAGAGTAAAAAACCCCAACAACAACAGGGTTTCTCTGTGTAGCTCTAGTTGTCCTGGAACTTGCTTCATAGATCAGACTGGCCTCGAACTCACAGAGATCCATCTGCTTCTGCCTCCAGAGGGCTGGGATTAAAGGCATGCACCACTTCTGCCTGGCCTGATAGTCTTTTATACTCCTAAATTTCATCTCAGTCTAGTTCCTTGAGAGTTGGCTACATGACGGGTTGAACAACCCAAAGTTGAAAATTTGCTTAGGTCTAAGGAAATAATGAACTCAGTGACCCAGCGCTACCTCTGCTCCCTGTTCTTTCTGCTCTGTGAATAAATTCTAGGCTTTCTTATCACCAGCAATATATTTTATCATGTCAGGAAAACTCTGAATTCTGCAGTTAGCTCTAATGCAAAGGAGTCTAGAGAAGAATTCAAAACATTTTGGTTTGTGGTGGGTAGCCATTCAGAGCATTAGCAGACAATATTTTGAGAAAAGGAACAATAATTTGATAACCATCACAAAGGTATGTCCTCTAACATCAGGTTTGATTTGAGACATGTTTAAAATATAACAGCGTCCACCTCTGATATGCACCCCAACCCTTTCTTAACCATAGGCTGCATAAATGGATGTGGGATAAGTGAACAATTTACAATAGTGAAAAGTTTCTGAATGTACACCAGAAAATTAAAATCAAATACATAATGAATCCAAGCTGTTCCAGGCACACTGGCCTGTGCTGCATTTCATGGCTGGACTACAGTCCTGGCTCTGAACATACAGTATATACAATCTGTACTGAGCATGTCTTCACACCACAGAACATCCATGAATGCCACTCAGATTCAGGACTACGATGTGTTATGAATTGCAGTGTTTTCTCTACGCATGCAAAGTTTCCTGCTTCTGGAAAATATAATGGCATAACTATGGAACAAAGACAATATAAAAACTTAATATTTTCATATTGTCATTCCTCAGCATGGAAGTACCAAATTAGTATTTCTTTGGTTTGGACTATGTCAGAATGTTTAATTTTTTTTTAAATTGATGTTAAGCTGCTGAATTGAATAGCAATTATAAAAAATGAATTTCTAAAATGGTCTTAGAGATACTTCCAACATTTTGCACTACATATTTATACAAAGTAGAATAATTAGCACTGATGACTATAAAATAAAAATGTCAATTAACTATTAAAAATGCTGAACATGCTCATGTCCTCCAGTATCAAATACTCAGACAAGTCTATTTCTTTTCATATCCATTTCATTAGTGTAGAAATTTGCTTCTGTCTTTAATAAATGGTAAAATTTTATTTTTATATATACATACATACATACATAAAACTGAAAATAAATTTATGATTTATTTTTAATGAATGATTCAGATGTCTTTTTTTTTTTTTTTTTTTTTTTTGAGACTATGTAGCATTGGCTGGCCTGGAACTTGCTATGTACTGGCTCGAATTCACAGAGACCTGCCTGCCTCTGCCTTCTGAGTGCTGGGATTAAGGGTGTGTGCTACCTTACTTATCCCAGATACCTTTGTTATATACTGATATACACTAGGTTGTATAAAAATTTATTGGGTAAAAAGGCTGGCAGTGGAAAAAGTTTACAAAGCCCTGATCTACACAACATAACGTCAATATCATTTATTTATTTTTGCTTTTAGATTGTGACATCAAAATAAAAATAAAATACATCACAGAACTTTGCAAAAGAGTACTGAAGTAAATACTGTGATATAAAATGCAAAATATACTGAAAGATACTTTATCTTTTTAAACATATTTATATCAGCACACTATTATACTTTTGAAAAACTCTAATTTATTGAACTTACATTAAAACATACATATCTTATAATTTTACCTCTTCTCTTTTTTCTCCATCTTCTATGGAAATATCATGGTCTGTGACGTTTTCAAGGCAAGGTATATCTGAAGAAATGAGCGGACCTTCTTCAGGCTCTTGCATAAACAAAGGCTTTTCCTCTTGTTGAATCCATTCTTGATACACTTTTACCACTTTTCTCATAGCTGCTGCTTCACAAATTGGTAATAAAAATGCCTAGTAAGTAGAAAAAAAAGAAAAAGAAACAATGATACTTTTATTTTGCCACAAACATTAATGTATTTCTCACCTCACACAATAGGGATATAAACTATTTCACAAACTTAATTCATTAACTATTAACACCCCCCCAAAGCCTTTTATCTCCAAATATTTTGTAAATACCTTGAAAAAGAACATAGTAGATAGCTATGCAAGCAGAAGGAACAAAGATTTGTCTTAGTTGCATTACTTCTAAATGGTAACATTCTTTGTTTCATGAAACTTTACTCTTGCAAAGTTCAATATAAATATAACTTCTCATAAGCCACACTTTATAACTTACATTTACTGCTGTATTGAGAATTATCACTATTAAAATGCTTCCATAAAAAGATTTACTACAGATGAAGAATATAGACATTTGAATAAAATAAGAATAATGATGTGAGGTATGAAAGGAGAATTCAACAAAATGTTACTGAAGAAAAATCAGTATGAAATGCTGGAAATGAAAAAATAGTAAGTCATATTAAAAGTTCTGTGCAAAGTTTCACCAACAGAATAGATGAAGGAGAGAAAAAAAATCTGAGCTGGAAGCAAGATGGAGGAACTGGAACAACCCAGTAAGAGCAAAATGAAGGTCATAAAAATGCACAAGTGGGAATTCCAAGACTCATGTGACATGAAAAGACAAAGTCTAAAGGTCATGGGCAGAGAAGAAAAATTTCATTTTAAAGACACACAAAACATTTCAAAAGAATCATAACAGAAAATTTCCTAGAGTTAGGGAAGAGATGCCCATCCACATAAAGGAGGCATTCAGGACACCAAACAATAAGGCCAGAAAGAACTTTCTCCTGAATCCTAATTAAAATACTAAATATACAGAACAAAGAAAGCATATTGAAAGTGGAAGAGAAACACATCAAGTTACACATAAAGGCAGATTTGTCAACTGAAACTTTAAAAAGTAGAAGGTCCTAGAAAGATGCACTTCAAGGTTTAAGAGCCAACTGCTAACTCACAAATGCTGCCAGACCAAGCAGAGCTATCTGTCACATTAGAAGGAGAAGTAAAAACTTTCTATGATAAAACAGGCTAACAGAATTTATAACCATTAAGGCATCTCTATGGAAGCTACTTTAAAGGAATGTTCCAGACTAAAAAGAAAAAACAAACAAACAAACAACCTATCCACAGGAAACAAAGTCACACCAGAATAATAGTTAATCAGGAAAGGAAAGAAAACAGTAAAAAAAAAAATCAACAAAATGACAGGAATCAATACACAGCTTTCAATAAGAGCTCTGAATATTAATGGTCTTAATTTCCCAAACCAAGATACAGACAAGTAGACTGGATCAAAAAGCAGGAACCATTTTTTTTTTGTTCCCTCTATTTCACCACAAAAAAAAATAGACACTATTTATTTAATAGATAAGGATACAAAGGGTATTCCAAGCAAACGGACCTAGGAAACAAGCAGATATCATTGTTGTAACATCTG